>CAEFZY010042608.1:0-21712 GCA_903066815.1 Brachyrhaphis roseni
GAAAACCAGAAAGGCTTTTTATTGCACAACTAATCATGTACTTGCAAAAACATAAGGTAACTATTTTAATTATTTAAGTTAAATAGTGTCACATAGTGCCACTTTATAGCATAATTAAGTAAATGTTAAGTTCAGTTGCTATAAAAATGACTTAAATATTAAACATGATTTTAAATAAATTTTACTTCTTTACTTAACGCCTTGAAATTGGGCCTCTGTCTCTTTAAAAGCTCCTGCTCTTTCTGAAACTCCCCCTACAGGAAGTCATCACATCATGGCTCCTCTATTAACCCTTTAATGTTTTTACCAGCGTTTCACAGAGAAGCAGCTCCTGTAACGAGTTCCACCAGGTGTTTGCTAATTGCTGCTGGCTAGTCTGAAGGAGCTCAGTGGGGGTGGAGCTTCATCCTCAAAGGCGGAGCTAGGGTCACCCAGCTGAATGGTTGCCATGGTGATTAAAGGTTTTCTCAAACATGCATGAAGGACTCAAAGCAACACTCCAGGTATATTTTGATGAGTGAATAACATTTAAAAAAAAAATCAATTTTATAAACTACTGCCCCTTTAAGAGGAGCAAACAGGAAGACAACTTTTCCAACACTCACATTCTGGGGCTTTTTAAAGGGATTCATAACTTCATTACTTCTAACAACAGACTTTATTTGAAAAAACCTTATTTCAGATGTAATAACACAGTAAAAATGCAACATGATGTTTAGTTTTTTTATAAATTAAAATACAATATTGTCACACAAACATTATGGTGTGGTTTATGCTCCAATATATATGCATGCTAGGTGGTATGGCGCTAGCTAGCTCTGTCCATTCAGAGCAGTGATTTTTGTACAGTGAGTAACATTCAGCTCTTTCAATTTGAAAGTGAGGCAGCTGAAAAAGTTGCTGTTTGGAAATACCAACCAGAAAGGAACTCCAGGTTGTACCTCAGGATGTTTACAGTTAGCATCGGGATGAAAACATTTGATCAAATATATGAGAACGGTTTGCTACAAGGACAAAACAACTTAAAACATCCATTTATTATCTTGCCATTTGCTTTGATTCACGTTAGCTCCTGCTAACGGTATTAGCTCTTTCTAATGACTTTAGCTCATGCTAAAGGTGTTATCTTCTACTAATGGCACTATCTTTTGCTAATGGTGTTAGCTCTTGCTAATTGTGTTAGTTTTGTGTTAGCCCTAGCTAATATAGTAAACAGCAGATCACAAGCTAATCAAGTTTGTTTGTTTCAACAGATATTTCTAGCTTAATGGCACATGAAAACTCTGAGGCCGTTTGTCTCAATCCAGATGTTTTGTCGGCGTTACATTAGCCTCCACAACATTGACTTATTGTGTTTCATTTATAGGCTGCAGCTTAACCTTCCTGTGTTATCAGTCGCCATGAGTTAAGGAAGTGAAATGGTGGCCTCCTTAGATGAAAAATATAACATTTTTGAAGTAACTATGAGATTTTATATCACAAACAACTTTTAGGTTAATGGGAAAATTACCACATATTTAAGCTAACATGTAGCCTTTGAGCTTATTGAGTAATGTTACCACCATTAACCCCAGAAACAAAATAAAAGACAATGACCCGCCATGACAGAGTCCCAACAACCAGAAACGGGTTCAACCTGTTGACACAGAGACGGGATAATCTCTAAAGGCAACCCTGCAGTTCCTCCACAGAATATGGCTTCTCGAGAATCAATAAAGCGCACAGCAACACTCCAAGGATAGAGGTCTAGTTAAAGTCAAGGTTCTCTTTCAAACATTTGGAACCTCTTTCCCCAAACCTCTGGAGTAAGCTTCACCAAGAAGACTGAACAACGTGGTCTGCTAGTAGATTTAGCACTTTTATTTAACTTCAACGTTGGATATCCACCTCTATCTGCTATTCTTATGCCGGTTCTCAATGAATCATTGAACAGGCATGTCAACCAGGACTTTCCTAAATGCATTTTTTAAATAAAACGGATCAGCTCCAAGAGAATTGAATGAGTTTGAAATTTACCTGAAAGCGAAGGATGATGGTCCAGATAAGGCCGAGCGTGAGGCGATGGTTTCCATCCACAATGTCGTGGGAACCGACGTTTTCCAGATGAACTCTCTGCTCTTTCAGGAACTGCAGAGCTTTGTCCACGTTTTCCAGGCTGTGGATCCGCATACGACCCCTCGTAGGTCTCGGCTACGGGAGAACAGAAGGACTCACCACCACTTCACTTTCACTCAACTGGGAGTATTATCGCTGCAACATCATTAGCGTGGCTAATCATACACCAAAGCTGATTGTTAAAACATTTAATCAACTTATGTTCAGTCACCACTTTCTGTTATCAGCCCAATATTTGGTTGCGCTAACAGTGAAGCTAATGCAAACCGCTACACAAACATGATATTTAGTTGAAGCTAAAGTGCTAACCTCAATCATTTTGATAACAGAACTGATCATGAACACTGGTGCAGATAATGCTAAAGCGCTATTTATATATTTGCAACCAAAACAGATGTGGAGGACAGGAAATGGAACTGCTGTGTAAACTGTCTTCAAATTAAGAGCATGGATATAAACGTCTAGTTACTTAAAGATTTTTTAACAATCAAAGGCCAAAACCAAAGCATGTTGAACTTTATTCAACTGGAAGTTTAGAATTTAAACGGGGAAAATAATTTATGCTAAGCTAAGTGCGCTAAACAAAACATTAGCCACACTATTCGTGTATTAGCTGAAGTGTGTCCACCACTGCTGATCATAACGTATTAGACTTTTTAAGCTGATTTAAAAATAAAGACCAGGAAAGGATGATTGGATTATAATGAAGCTATAATCTAACATTTACTTGTGAGAGACTAAAATGTGACAAAGCGTTGCTGCGTTAGCGTTAGCGTTCTTACCAGTAGCTCCCCACTGAGAACCTCCAGCAGTCTGGTGAGCATGTAGCCATCCCTAAGGTCGTTGTAGAGGTCAGATATGCGACAGGACACTCTGGCCAGGTGGGAGTTGACCCACTTTGTGAAGGTTTTCTTCTGCACTGCATCTCTCTCATCTAATGAATGAGAGAGGAACTCGTCAATGGGAAAAGATTTTAAATGGCAATCACTATTTTCAAACAAATCTAGTTTTAAAAATTTGAATAAAAAGCTTTAAATGAATGAAATGCAACACATTTATAATCATTTAGTGCAAAAAGACATAACTAACGATTTAAATACATTTCATAAAAATTAAAAACAAATGAAACATATTAATTTCTTACATGAAAACAAAACTAGCAGACTAAAGAAAAACAAACACTTCAAGATCCAAGAGGCAGCAAAAGCAGCTGATACCTCCAGTGATCCTGTATCAGTTGGAAAACAGGATCCTGTTTTCAATCAGGCTGGTTTGATTTGACTAGGCTGCTACAGTAACTTAATTCTTTATTTTAGCCATACAGTTTTTGGTTTTTAAAACAAGATTACTGCTGTTTTTTGGTTTATTTTTCATATTAATGAGCCAGTTTGGGTCATGTACCTCATAGTTCACTGCTTAACTACATGGTGGCTGCAAAACAAGCCCAAATAATAATAATAATACGTTTTATTTATAATGCCCTGTATATATCAAGTTGAAATCTTCCACCACCGTGTTTAATGGTTGATTTAAGAAGTTTGCGCTGAAATCCAAATGATCTCTTTAAGGTTAAAATATTTTAAATTAGGACTGAACAACAGACCAATAATAAGATCAACAGATAAAACATCTGATTGAATATTCACTGAACTCCTATCCAGAACCACAAAGCATTCTGGGAAATGTTGAGGAAAGATTACAGTCGCGCAAACTCACAACTAGCTGAGCTAGGTTGGTGGAATCAACTAATTCACTAGCTCTCTGGTTGCCTAGCAACAACCTGCTGAGTAATTTGCGCATCAGCAGTTTCAAGTTTTCCCACTGTGCCTCAAAACTGCTTAAAAATAAAAAACGTCACAAAGTGAAAACTGGATAAAACAGAAAAGATAACGCCGCCAGTCTGGCTCTTTTTTTTTTTTTTGATATTTAAAACAAAAAATAAAATCAATAATTATTGATGTAGAGTCAATATCACAGGCATTTTATATGAAATGCTTTTATTGTGATAAGTTTTAAGCCAATTCGTCCAGATCTGTTTTAAACCACATGATACATAAATCCATAATGTCAGTCGGTATTTTATTTATAATAATCTGGTTATGATCAGTTATTTAAAGAATCAGAATTATCCGCCCAGACGTTTTATAGTCAGGTTATGAGACGTTTTCTGATGAGTCTCTACGTGTTCGGACAGTGAGGGGTGTGTTTGACCTCTGACCTGCCAGAGCCTTGATGCGGGAACACTCGAACAGTTTGGCGCTGGTGCACTCGGTCTCCCAGAACCCGGAGCTGATTGGTCGGTTGTTGTTGTTGAGCTGGCGCTGGGCTTCTGCATTGTCCAGGTCTGGAGAGGCATTAGCCATCGCGCACGACGCCCTGCGGCACACCGAGGGTCAGAGTCAATATCACAGGCTCTAACGACACAAATACACTGAATATCATTTATGACATTTCTCCCCAACAAAAAACATTTTAAAGTGCATTTATACTGAGATCAACTTTAATTATTTGCTTTAATCAGAATTGCTTCAGACATTCCAGAAATACAGGAGACTCAAAGACGATAAAAAACAATCATAACGTCTTCAAAATAATGATGGACTCTACTAAAATTTTAATTAAGTTAATTACATTTTAATTTACCTTTTTTCTTTCATGCCAGAATTGTGAAAATTACGATTTCATTCTCCTAATATTGCGACTTTATTCTGGTAACGAGTTTATTCTCGTATTATTTTGACTTTCATAGTATTATTACAACTTTTTCTCTCATGATTAAATTTTTATGACATTTTTCTCGTATTTCTACAACTTTTTACTTGAATTACTATGACTTTTTTCTCTTATTATTCTGACTATTTTCCCCACAATATTATGACTTTATTCTTGTACGTTCATTACTTTTATATTCAATATTACAACTCTTTCTCGTATTATGACTTTTATCTTGTCATTGAGAGTTTATTCTCACAATATGAGTCATATTAA
The DNA here is from genome assembly GCA_903066815.1 of Brachyrhaphis roseni. Lineage (NCBI taxonomy): Eukaryota > Metazoa > Chordata > Actinopteri > Cyprinodontiformes > Poeciliidae > Brachyrhaphis > Brachyrhaphis roseni. The sequence continues at coordinate 5,104 of CAEFZY010042608.1, forward strand.
TAAGAAAAGTCATAATGATAATACAACTTCTCATTGTTACGACTTTATTCTCTTATTTTGACTTCATTAATGTACGACTTTATGTTGATATTTTAATATCAGTATTTGCACATAATGTTATGCTTTTGTCTGTCTGATGACATTATTTCCACATATTACACCAGATATGATGATCAGTTGCTTCAGTATTTGTCACTTTTTTTACTCTCACTTGAGTCAAAATATATAGAAGTAACTCTACTTTTACTGTAGTACAATATTTATAGATTTAAAAGGAGACATGAAGGCTCTGTTTCCTCAGGTAAGAAGCTGTTATTAATATCAAACACTTCGGATTTAACCTCAACCAGATAAAAAATGTGAAAAATATACAGAGACATTCACTAAAAGATTCAGTTTAAAGATTAGTCTTAAATAAAAACTCACAACCCTAATATAAAAGGTAACTCTTGTCCATTAAGATGGGAGAGTTTCTAAATGTAAGCATCAAAGAGCGTAGCTTTGCTAAAAATAAAATCTCTCTGATGCTTGTTAAAATCAGGAGGGGAGTGATGCGTCCTCTCTGCCATTTGTTCCTCTGACAGCTAAAAACAGAGCGATGAAAATAACTTCAACAAAAAACAATGTTCAGCAGTTTCCATGCAGTCATGTAGAGCTAAACTCTGAATTTGAAATTCTGTGCAATTTCTTCAACAAACTTGGAGCATGTCATGAGCCGATGCGCCCAAACGTTTCCCACCTGGAAGGAAATCACATTAATCACATTCACTGTCATTTTGACTGATGGGAATTTAAAAAAGTAAACCATTTATACAAATTTTAAAATGACAGAAATGACATATTTAATCATACTCAATTTGTATTTGGTTTAATTAATATTCAACAACCAATAGTAACTACTTCCAGAACCTGGCTCTCAAAGATAAGCAACAAAATTAAATGATTTCACTTAAATTACAAATGATTGATGTTATTTTTTACTTTTTTCTCCATTGTTTAGATCTGTAAACTGGAAACAATTAATAAATACAGTTACTCTGTGATATAAATCACTTTTTTAAGTAACTGGTGTCCTAAAGAAGCCCATTTCAAATGGAAATGTTTCCCAAAAGCAGTATATGTGTATCAATTAATGCTGCCATGCATTCACAGACATATAGTTACGTTAAAAAGAAGTAATTAATAGTTTTTAAAATCATTTTTATCATTATCTCAATAGTCCCAAAAAAATGTCATAATAAACTTCTTAGTCCATGTCGCCCAAATCTATTTTTCAGTAACGTGAGTATCTTTAATTTATTGTAGCTTAAAAACTGGGCTCAGTTTGGGTTGCTAGGTAACGGGTGGAACTCTGCTGGCGTTGCTAGGTAACGGGTGGAACTCTGCTGGGGTTGCTAGGTAACGGGTGGAACTTTGCTGGGGTTGCTAGGTAACGGGTGGAACTCTGCTGGCGTTGCTAGGTAACGGGTGGAACTCTGCTGGCGTTGCTAGGTAACGGGGCAGTCCTCATTTTCCAGACAATAAATCTTTAACTTATTGCCAAAAATGGCTGGTTGTTATTTTTAAGAAGAGAAACTTTCATAGAAGTACAAAAAGATCCACAACATGAATTTTACTTTATATTTCTCCTTTAAGCGAATGGCCAGTAGTCGTTCTTTAAAAATCCTGTATCTGTATCTCTATTTATGATGGGTGCCATAGGTGTGATGGGTGGCATTAAATTTTAATCAATTTTTGGAGGAAAAAAAAACTAGAGTCTCTGTTTGTTCTTTGAGGTTAGCAGGACTGAAAAACATGCTGCTTCTTCCACCGGGAGGAACGTGTGTTTTATGCATGGTGGGGGGCCCACTGGGAATTAAGTCCTATATTTTTACCAGTTTCTGTCAAGTGCAGGCCAAATGGGGGAAGGGACGGATTATTTTAAATGCAAATATTGAACACATATATCACCTTCTGACCTGGTTCATCCTCATTTATATCAAAACTTTCACAAGACGTGAAAATTACAAACAGCTTTTCTGATGTTGGAGCACGTTTTATAGAAAGTAAAGGTTTATTAATACAATCTGGTTATGATTCTTGCAGCAAACGAAGGATAAAGGTAAAAGATAAAGGTATGTTTATTTATATAGCACATTTTCAGCAACTAACCAATACAAAGTGCTTTACAGGAATTAAAAGGAAATGCAAAGAAAATAACACTAAGAGCAAAAGAAGAAAAAGCTAATAATGTTGGAGGTAAAGGTAATAACACAAGGATAACACGTTGTTAAAAGCCCAGTTTACATCTGCACTTTATGACAGCATATTACTGCCAATGTACTTAGAAAAAAAGAAGGGTTTATGACCAGAAACATGGACATTTCTGAGTTTGAAAAGTTGAAAATTTGCTAGAAAAAAGTTACAAAAAATTTGGATTAATCTCAGAAAATTTCTAGAAAAGAAACTTAGAAATTTCTGAGTGTGAAAAGACACAAATTTGATAGAAAAAAAAAAGTTAGAACCGTCCAAGTTTTTTCTGGAAGGTTTCTGAGCTTAATCTCAAATGTTTTTGAGTTTTTTCTATAAATGTTTTAGACTTTTTACAGTCTGAAATTTTTCTTGGTTTCCTCCAGAAATTTTCTGAGATTCATCTAAAAATTGTGGAATTTCAAAACTCAAAAACTTTCTGCTTTTGAAACTCAGAAATTTCTACGTTTTTTCTGGAAAATGTCTGCGATTAATCTCAAAACTTCTGACTTTTTTCTAGCAAAAGTTTTGACTTTTGAAACTCAGATGTTTCTTTGTTTTTCAAGAATTGTTTTTAGCTTAATCTCCTTGTTTTATTTTTATTTTCTTGTGGAAATGTGCTCCCTTTTTTGTTGTTTTCGGTCAATGATCCTGATACGTTGTCATAGTATTTAACCCATTTTGTGACAAAACACCCATGAAACTGACGCCTCATTTCACAGTTTCATGAGTTTCTTGGTCATCTTCCCTTTTCCCAGAATCTGTTCTGGTTTCTGAATAAATCTTCGGAGCAAAGCAATAAATAAAAGCCTCATGTTCGCTGTTGTTGTGTCCCTTGAAGCAGAAAAGCGACCCAGAGGCCAGTATGGAAATGTCAGCATGGTGGTTGAGTCGCGGAGAGGCGGGGCTGTTGAGCACTTAGCCGTCTTCCCCGGGGAGAAAAACAGCAAAGCATTACGGAGCTTTCTATCTGATGATCAGGCAGACGAGGGACTGCAGCAACGCCAGTGAAAGAGAAACGGCAGGAGAAATGAGCTGCAAACTGGAGCTAATAGATGTGATGAAAAGGAGCAGAGCAGATACGCTGCTTAATCTGTTTTAGTTCAAGTTTTTAAAAATACAAAACAGTACAACCTGTTTCAAGAGTACAAGACATTTTTACGTCTGGAGGAAATTTTTCTTTTACTTAATTTGTACTTCTTTAATTTTCTTAATTGCCTATTTTAATGGATTGTCTTAATCTTTTTATTGACTTTGTCAAATGTGTTTGAATTAACTGAATTTGTATTGGGTTTTTTAATATGGGATTTAACAGTAATTATGTTATTTTACTGAGTTTTAATGGTATATGTCTAGCCTCTGCTATTATTTGACAGTACATAAAAAATTGAATTAATATAAGTTTTAGCAACTTTTAATTTCTCTTTGGGCTCAATAAAATATTTTTGAATTGAACTTTATCTTTGAACTTATGGATGCAAATAATTACATCAATTTTAACGTGTTAAAATGTTGAAGAGTATTAATTTCTTATAGTTATTTATTTTTTTACATACAAAAATCCCAAGCAGGAAATCAGATGCACATCTGCAAACAACAACAATGGTGGTTCTCTTAGACGATATATTTATTTCCCATCATATATTGTTATCGTTTCATCGCCCAACTCTACTTGAACTAGGACATCAGTCAAGTTACAACTAAATTAAATTCTCACACGTTTTTGTGGAACCGGTAATTCTGTGTGAAACAAAAGCCTAAAGGCCAAAACGAATGAGAACAGAGTTATTTCTGGCCGGGATATTTCATGCTTCACAGGAACTAAAGTCCTAATAAGTCTCTCCCTCTGCAGCTCAACACCTCCGTATTTCTCTGACACCACAGAAGAAGAAGCTTCTGGCCAGAATCTGTGTCAAGCTGCACTAACAGAATGATGTCATTTAGTAAGTCACAGGCCTTGATTCTACTGACAAAAAGCATCACTTCAGGGGTCAAGAGGTCGTGATCAGACAGGAAGCTTAGAGTAAAATTTGGCCCCCAAACCTCATGTTTGACATGTGTGGTGTAAAAGGTTGGACCAGTGGTTTCTAAATTAGTCCTCCATGTATGTTTCTCTCCTTATATTCATATTAGTGTATATTTTTAGAATTACATTTTTTTTTTATTTTTATGTGGTGAGAAAAGAGAGAAACAAAGATTTTCAGACGTGGCGTCAACTCCTGCCTAAGGCTGAATGATTCTTGCACAGCTGAGTCCAATAATTAAAGGGGATAAAACACACACACACACACACACACCCTCTAGCTCTGAGTGATTGATGGACATCTGGTGGAGGAGGTTTAGCGAGAAACAAGGCATAACAAACTGAGGGTAACCACAATAACACATGGGGATGTTTAATTTCTGCACAGAGATTCCTCATAATGTAACAGAAAATCCCTTAAAACTAACAAAGAGGGAAGCCGAGCGGCTCAGTGGTGGATCAGGTGTGTTTTATGGCTGGGCTACAACTGCCCTTCCCCCCGTCGAGCTGCTAATGAATAAAAGCCACTAGAGCCACAAAACACTTAAAAACAACTGAAGACACAAAAGTGACTGAAGTCTTTTTCTAGATGTCAATCATAGAAAATAATTAAACTTCAAACATCAGTCAGATCAATAAAAACATTAACAAAGCATCTTTAAATCAGCTTCGATTAGCTTTAAAAGTGGTAGGTTGGTTAAAAATACAGCACTTTTCACATTAGCAGAGATAAGAAACTGCTTTCACTGCAGTATTTATTAGCAAATTTCAAAACTATTTGGTTTATGCAAAGCATTTTAAAGTATAAATTAAAGTTTACACAAACCACATATGCTTTGCTTTTCCTAAGCAAAAAATAGATAGTAAAAATATTAAATAAAAACTTAAAAAAAATTGTGCCAATATATTTTCTGAATATGATTAAAAGAAATTACAGTATAATTTATGAAACACAGGCGATATTTCTCATGTCTTTTTTCGGCAGAGATGGGAGTTAGATGCTAAACTATGGGGTGCCGTTAACAAATAACAGCAATAATTTAGATTATTTGGCGTCTCATGAAATAAAATTGCAGCACAAAAATGTTGGAAAGCAGGTATTTCTTTCTAACCCAGTGGATTCTGTAGGAGTGTTTTACTGAAGGTACGGAGACGCATCTGAAGTGGAATCACACAAACCCACTCGAACCGCTGAGGGGGGAAACAAAGTGCTCATTCTGAGTAAACAACATTTCTCTTACGATGCTGTCCTACAAACCAGAGAGAGCGTAAAGATGGCGGCCACTTGGAGAAAGAGGTGAACTCTAATCCGACATTTCTACTTGTTTATTTTTTACATCAAGATTTTATCCTGTGATATTTCATGAGATCTGTGTAGAAGAATGCTGTTTTTTGTGTTTGGTGAAACATTTCTGTGTTGAATTGGAAAATATTAAGCAATTATTGACTTAAAACAAGCTCCTAATAATGAAGAAAAACTACTTGTAAGTTAGGTTTTTCTTATTTTAAGTGTAGTAAGATATTTGCACTAGAAACTAAACTAAAATAGTTGGTAAGAATTTTTCTTTTTTCAGAGAACTTGCTCCCCTCCTCGTCTGGGGATAGGGGGCGCTGCACAAAGGACCACTGCAGGAAACAACACAAAAACCTCAGAAGAAGACACTGAGCGCAACTTCCTTTGTCACGAAATGTGAACAAATATGGATTGGCGTCAGATTTTAGCGGTTGTAGGATTTCTGTTTTGTCTTTGGTAAAAGACCAACGAGTCATTTCTCCTGCTAGCGCTAAACTAGCAAGTTTGTTTTGGTCGCATTTACCCAGAATGCCCTGCGTTGTAGTCTGTTTCCTTCTTCTGGAGCGGTCTCCGCTCAAATTGCAGCAGCACCATAGATCATGCTACGGAAGCTTTTTAATGCTTGAATCATTTATAAGTAAGAGGTAAATAGAAACAATTAATTACAAACATCAATAAGAGAGAAAAATCTGACAAAGTACAAAACAACAAACCCTTGAGACTGGACCAAAACACAACCAGATGATGAAGATGAGCATTACCATCACCTCGTCTGCTGATGCAGCCACTGTTGGTAACCAAACTACGTCACATCATGATGTACACACACACACACACACACACCTTTTATTCTCCGTCCTCTCCCTCTATCGCCACTCCGCTCACTGTCCGGCTCACCTCGCTGTAAAAAGTTGTGTTCTTTAGAGCCAACAAGCCGCCGCAGAGACAAACACTTTGATATTTTCAGTTCATCAGACGCTGAAGCTGCTGGTGCCCTTGAAGCAAACTCTTTTAGTCACCAAATGCTGCAGTGGAACCGTCTAGCTGCCAACATTTACTGTGCCCAGTGTTCACAGTCGCTGGTTTTCTGTGAGATTTATGGTGCGTTCCCATCAGCACTATTCAGTCCGATTTGATCCAGCTCCTGTTTGTCTACAGCGTCCGGTTCGTTTGTCTGATGGAGACCAAAAAGCAAACACAAACCTCGGTCTGGGTTCGGTTAAAGTGAACACCGGTTCGGTTCGAATGCAAATGTGAACGCTAGTCGGATTAAAAGCAGTAAGTGGACTAAAGCGCAGGGCATTCTGAGTAAACCGAAACCAAACAAACAACCAAAACAAAGGCGTTAGCCTAGCGCTAGCAGGAGAAATGACTCTTGTTCTTTAGCTAAAGACAGAAGAGAAATTCTACAACAGCTAAAATCTGACACCATTTTTGTTTACGTTTGGTGAAGAAGGAAGTTGCGCTCAGTTTCTTCAGAGGTTTTAGTGTCGTTTCTTTCAGTGGTTTTTGTTGCAGTGCCCCCACAGGTGAGGAGGGGAACAGGTTTGACACATTTCAGTGTGAAAGAGAACCACAGCAGCTGAAAATGTAACAAATGTTGCAACTTTGGTCCCAAATTGAACTAAGTCTACCAGAATATCAGGTGTGAAAACACACTTACAAGATCTGAGAACCCGTTTTTGCCATGTTGGTAACAATGGTGGCGAGAAACATTTCAAGTGTGAAGAAAGTAAGCAATGGTAGTTTTTCAAGTAAAGAATCTTAAAGTTCTTAATGCGTCGAACACGAATCTGGTTTTGCTGCACATTTGGGTTACTTTCAGGTGAACAAAAACCAGTAGTCAGCACTGCTAGCTAAAACATTTCGCCCTAGAGTTCTAGTTCTGCTAACAGTAAAAAAAAAAAAAAAGCGAACATATGGAGGGGAAACAGAACTGCTGTGTAAACGGACTTCAAAACAAGAGCATGAATACAAATGTGTGCATAAACTTCAATACAGATGTCAAACTTTATTCAACTAAAAGTTTACAAAGAGCCAAATAAATTATATATTTTCAATTAATTATTTTTAAGAGGTATTAATTCTTCTGCATTTTTCTGTACATCAGATGCTGATGTAAAAGCATCTCCTGTTTAATGATAAACTGTTCAGATGTGAGATGGACTTTCTACAGCACTGAGATCCTGGAATAGCTCAGAATAAGGCTGACGGATTTGACCATCAGTTTTTATTTAGAGGTTAAATTTAGAGATACGCTGCAGGAGAAGAGGAAGAAAGAGAGATGCAGACCTAATCAGCCGAGACAGAAAGTACTTGGAGGGAGGGAAGGACAAAAACAGGGAGAGGAGAATAGAGATTAAAAGAAATAAACTAACATGGAAAAGGGAGATTAAGTAATGAAAATTATGAGAAAGGGAAAAAAAAGAGAGGAGCGTTTCACCAGGATGAACAGAGTGAAGAAAGAGCGACAGCTGCCAGTTTTAATCAGTCACAGACAGCTGATTTATGTCTGTAAGGTCTAACAGGAACCAGACAGAAACGTGACACCATTGTTTCCATCAATAAGAATTCATTCAGTTCAGTTTCATAAGAATTCATTCAGTTCAGTTTCATAAGAATTCATTCAGTTCATTTTCATAAGAATTCATTCAGTTCAGTTTCATAAGAATTCATTCAGTTCAGTTTCATAAGAATTCATTCAGTTCAGTTTCATGAGAATTCATTCAGTTCAGTTTCATGAGAATTCATTCAGTTCAGTTTCATAAGAATTCATTCAGTTCAGAACATTTAAGTAAAAAATGTTCACCGATCTCAAAAGAACTCCAGGATCAAACTCAGGGACATACGAGCAGCGATTTCAGGACAAATGTCGGAAAGATTTGTCGATATTCCACTAATATTTTGGATAAAAAAATAATGCACCATCATCCTCCAACCACTTCCTGTCTTCTTCTTCTTTGTGGTTTCTGCCAGTTTTGTCGTTGATCATGTGATTCTTGTGATGTGAAAAAAAGTGTTTCCAATACAGTTTTGCAAAATAAACCAATTTCATTTAAACTCATCAACGAAATCATTTAACTGTATCGCCCATTTTTAAGTTGAAACACAAGATGTGCAAAGTTTCAGTAGATATGAATACTTCTGCAAGTCAGTTTATTTGTTAGTTTTTTGTCCATCCAGTTATAAATCATGATAAAGTCTTCAGATTGTTTCTTTTCCATCCATCTTGAGCTTTTAGGGTCTATTTAGTTTGAGCTCTCATCATTTTTGGTTCCAATAACCATAAAGGTCAAATTTAGCTGCAGGATCAAAACCTGAAGCTGGTTAAAAACCAGCTCTTTGTGGATTACATCAATACAAGAAGAAATATTGACACAGTCATGTGGATGAGAATAATAATTGAAAATCCTTTTCCTGATCCGAACCCAAACAATCCTCCATCATCTTTCTAAAACAGCTGCAGCTTTCTGTCTGCTTCTCAAACAAGCACCAGATCCTTTTACTTTGACGTCACTTAGGACGCATTTTACACACTGCACTGTCACTTTGTCTCACTTCACCTCAGCAGAGTGAAAAAAAAACAAACGTCTGCAAACCAGAGCAGCAGAACATGCCCAGTTCTGACCCGGCGAGACAGAAAAGTTTAATCCAATCAGCCACAAACATCGCAGAGATTCCTATAGAATCAAACAACATTCAGAGATTTTCGTTTTAAAGACGACTGACTAAATATTTTTGGAGCTACATTTGTAAAATCAGGACATTATTAAAACAGAACCTGTCTGGCAACATGAAGTAGGCTGAAAAGTGTCAAAAAGCAACGCATCTTGGCCCAAACTAGATAAAAAACAGGTCAGAAAAAATGTCATTGACATCAACTGGTCTAATTTCATAGGGAAATATTAAGCAGAATTAAAATTGTGCAAGTTTTTATGCTTCATTTGGGTTTCAGCTGCTTCTGAAAACAGTCCAAGCACTTAAAAAATTTTAAAAGATTTTTAGAAATAAGTTAAAAGTTTTTTGGTGTTTGGAAAATGAGCCGTTTCAAAAATCTCCGAAACGCGACATCACAAATCAGCAGGCACTGCCCATTACCTAGCAACCCCAGCAGAACTCAACCCCGTTACCTAGCAACCCCAGCAGAACTCTACCCCGTTACCTAGCAACCCCAAACTGAGCTGCAGCATGTTTGGTCAGCTGGTTTGCGCTGTATGCAACGTGAAATGGCAGCTTATTTTGATTTAAAGGGACAGGAGGACCTAAATCAGCTCATTCTGAAAGGATCTCAATGTAGGCAGAGCTGAGAAAGACTGAAATCTTATTAACCAATAATGATTTTGTGGAAAAAATGTAAATAACATTTTGTTTAACCCATAGACCTATCCTAACCTTATCGAGGAAGCATAATAGGTCACCTTTAAGCCTTTCAGACTCTACAGAACCATTATCCACAACTGGAGAAAACCTGGAACACAAAAAATTGCTAAACACCGTGTTAGCATAGCACCTTAGTGTTAGCACAACTAACTTTTAAGTTAGTGGTGCAAAAGTCTCCATACGCCTTGAACTTATCTTTTAAGGGCATATTGTTGTGATTTTATGTGACGCAACCAAAAACAACTGCAAAAAATTGTTGAGTGGAAGAAAATTGATAGATGAATATCATTCATCTTTTACAAATAAAAATAAGAAAAGTCTGAAATGCATTTGTATTCAGCCTTCTTTGCACAAATTAGAATTTCAGAAGTCATCTTATTTTCTAAATAAGTGTGTAATTCAGTGTCAGCTGTTCTGTGAAGGCCTCAGCTTTGTTGGAGAACAATAGATGCAGTTTTCCTTTAAATCCATGTTCAGAAAAAATATCTCATGTCTGATTGAGGTTTCAGCTAATTTGGGCTAAATTCACGTTTGCCTTGTTAAGAGAAATGTTTCCAGTTTTCTTTTGGCTCAATTTTTTAAAAAATCTGAGAAAAAAAATAGTCCAAAACACTTACTGTACGTAACAAAGATTAATAAATTAATTAAAAGACTAATAAGGGTGTTTTCCCAGCTGACAGATCAGTGGACTCTGTTTGACCAAAGTTGCAACATTTGTTACATTTTCAGCTGTTGCAGTTCACTTTCACACTGAATTGTGTCAAACCTGTTCCCCTCCTCGCCTGTGGGGGCGCTGCACCAAGAACCACTGAAGAAGACCCAAAGAGCAACTTCCTTCTTAACCAAACGTAAACAAAAATGGAGTAGCATCCGGTTTTAGCGTTTGTAGGATTTCTCTTTAGCCTTTGGCTAAAGACCACAAGTCATTTCTCCTGCTAGTGCTAAGCTAGCATCTTTGTTTTGGTTGTTTTTACCCAGAATGCCCTGCACCATTGTGCACTTCCTGATTTTGGAGCGGACTCTGGTCCACATATTCATTTGAACAATGACAATCAAGTAACTATGTTACTTTTAGTTTCTATAAGAAAGCTTCATATATGAAACATGATTTAAACTTATATGTGACTTTGCTATTTGGCGCCTTAAAATTGGGCTGCTGTCTCTTTAAGAACCTACTGTTATTTCAGAAACTCCACCTTCACAAACTTCAACCATAACAGCAATGCTCCTCATTATGCCGTTAACCGCTCTTAGGACTGAGAAGTGGTTGGTTTAAAGGTTATCACTCACAGTTCCACCAGGTGTTTGCTAATTGCTGCTGCCGCTAGTCTGGAGGAGCTGGGATGGTGCGCTCTTTGAAGCGGAAAGAGGAGCTTTGGGGAAGTAGACCGAGAATTGAATGATTCCTCAAACATGCATGAAAGAATCAAAGCAACACTCCAGGTCTGTTTCTGATGAGGGGATAACATTATACACTGCAAAAACACAAAATATACCAAGTATTTTATATATTTTCTGGTGCAAATATCTTATTAAAGTTTAAATAAGACAAAAACAAGTAGCTTTTCAGGTAGATATAGTATCTTGTTATAAGTCAATTATTCTTTAATATTGATGGTTATAAGGGAAATAATCGACCAATGCAAGATCCTTTTCTTCCTGAAAAGTTACTTGTAAGTTTTTCAAGTCTGCTAAGATATTTGTGTTTCTTTAGACGTTTTGAGATAAATCTCAGAAAGTCACTAGTGTATTTGCAGTGTACCGTGATATAATGCTAACAATTTTTTGATTTTACATAATATTGGCAGTTTAAAATACAATAACTTTGCACTTTTGCAACATTTTGTAATATTTTCTCTATAACAATGAATTTGATTAAGTAATTTTAAATATATATATAAAGTCTCCTGCTGAAAATGTGTTTTGTGAACCACAGAAATTCAGTCCATGGGTTGCAAATGGTCCTCTTACCACACCTTGGACACCCCTGTTGTTAACTGTTTTCTCTGTAAATGCGCTCACGCTGTTAATGTGCTGCAAGACGATATCCAATAGTTGATACCAAACTAATATAAAGTAACACACTGAGAACGACAGCAAGTTGAAGGCCTTAAATAAGCCCCAAAAGATGCAGCAACACGACCAAACTCCACGAACTAGGCCGCCATTCCGCTCTCCAATCTGTTTCTATTCACAAATAAGACGATCAAAAACAGCCGGCCAACGCGTGTGAGTTATTTCCACGCGTGGATCACGTAACACATGTGTGTGAACACGTCAAACAGCGCGTCCAATCCACCGGATCACTGCGGTAACCTGCACCCAGATGCAGGCCGGCTTCCCTGCAATAATAAAAAAACACCCCGCACCTCGAGTCCTTCCTCTCACGCAAGGAATGACAGTAAAATATATATTTTTAATTTTATTAAAGCCACGCCGTGAAATGTTGGGGCCTTACCGTTAGATTCGCCCTCGGACTGCTGCTTGCTCGAGTTTGGATCGATAAGCGGAGCGGGGATGAATGCGGGGGGCGGGCTCGGTCTTCCCCTCTACCGCAGGAAACGCTTCATCGGGACAAACGCACGGAGCGTGCGGCGCGGGGACAATGCGGCCGCAGCAGCGGGACACGCCGGCCGGGAGGTGCAGTCGGTGGAGAGCCGGTGGAGGGCGATGATGATATCCATAGAGGTTCTCCGCTTCCACCTGACACAGCCGCTCCGTCCTCCTTTTCCTCCTCCTCCTCCTCTCCGCCGGTGATGCTGGAGAGAAAAAGCGAGAGAGAGAGAGAGAGAGAGAGAGAGCGCGAGCGAATAGTACAATTATACCAGCAGCCACCAGGGGGCGCACTTCACATGAAATCCTCTTTTTCTTTTTTCTTTTTACACACATTTTGTCAGTTTGTATAGGGGTCTTAAAAATAGATAAACAAACTTGAGAAAATGACGGCAAAAAAAGCTCACAATTAAAAAAAAAATAACTCAGAAATTAGCTAGAACATTTTGAGAAATTTGAGAGATTAATCTCAGAAATATCCTAGAGAAAAAGGAAGGATTTTACTGAATTTAAAGGTGAAAACTTGCTAAAAAAAAATTCTGAAATTTTCAAGAAAACAAAACGGAGTTTCAAAAGTAAAAATTTAATGTCTAGTTTTCAACACATAAAGAGTTAAATTAAATATTTAGTTGCCAAGTTAAATATTTAGCTTTGTAACTAAATTGTTTGAAGCTAAGTAGTCTAAGAATTTAGTTTGGAGCTTGAAATTTGGCTTTAAAACTCAATATTTTGTTTGGAGATATGATTTAGCTAAACATATAGCTTTCTGGATAAATATTAAGTTTGTAGCTGCATCTTCAATATAAATAATTACCTTGAAACTAACATTTACAAATTAATAATGAACAAGTTTAAAAAGTAAACCTGCCAGATCCTTTAAATCTTAAATTTTACAGACAAATCTAAACATTTTAGATCTATAGTTTTAGCTACAAGTCAAGCATTTATAAAACTAGAGGTTCAGTGCCTTGTTTTCTCATACTTTGGGCCGGCTTGGTCTCCGAACTATTTTTCCTCTGTACTGATGACTCCAAACTTTAAAAAGTCAGTTTTCAGATTGTAGAAAAATGCTTCCTTTTTTTTTCTTCTTTCTAAATATTTTATTGTTTCTTGGGACATTTTAAAACATGGCACTGCACAGTTATACAGGAAATTTTCTACTTTTCTTTTAATAAATACAATTAATCAATTAAATGAAACTAAAAGAAGATAAAAATACAAGGATATTAAAGCAAAGTCTCTATGTTAAAAGTTGAGTATGTTTGAGGAAAACGTTTCCTACTAAATATGATCATAACGGTAGAATAAATGTTAATAAAGCGGGAAAAATCTGCGCGGCTCCTTTAAATCTTCAGGAGGGCGGAGTCTGTGCGGCGGAAGTGTTTCTGTAGGACTTTATAAAACGCCTTTCTTCATGTTTTTGACAATTCAAGTGTCAGATAGTAGCTGTGTCGTAATCTCGTCTAGTTGAAATAATGTCGGAGTCCATAAAGAATGTCGCGATATTTGGAGCCACGGGAATGACCGGGCTGGCGACGCTGCCGCAAGCCGTGGCTGCAGGTGAGCTTTGCGGGGAGAACCGACGGGGAATGACGGAGGGACGTGTGGATGTTTATTAAACAGGCTGCACGGGGGGGTTGTTTATTTATCTCATTCAAAAGTGCGTCAATAACGTGCGTCTGTGAACATACAAATCTCATAGAAACCTATTTCTTTTTCCTTCAAAGATTAATTTTAACATAATTTAATGACCAGTTTTACTATTCAGATACAACCATTCTTATGTCTCACTGAAAATAATATAAATAATTTTGCTTCTTTAAAGGAACAAATACAAAAAACTAAAGTTCAAATAGAAATGCTTGGAAAGGCTGAACATTTTCACAATATAATAATATTTAACTCATTTGCATTTTAAATTAAATGTGAAATAAACTTTCACTTGACTTGTAGGAACTGAAAATACTTTTGTTTAGCGTGATCTACTTTACTTTCTGAACCAATCAGGTTGCACGTATATTACGTAACCTTTTATTTATTTATTCTTACAACAAATGTGAGTCCTAAGGTCTCCAAGCATTTTACAGGATGCTGTAAAATCGCAAACGTGTCATGTGATGAGAAAAGTGTCATTTTAGCAGCTTTTTCATTTCCTTCTGCTCACCGTGAAACCTGCTGAGTCATGTTAGCCGCTGGGTCGGCGTTTTGCCGAGTCATGATAATGCGATAGGAGAAAGTTGTTCTCTATCTCGCCTGAACACAAAGGGTGGGATTCTTGGGGCGTTACTGGTCAAATTAAACGTCTTTTTTGATTTTTTTGCTACACAAGTTACAGTTGAATAAAGCGAAGCTATTCACATCTAGAGACATTTTTGTTCTCAAAATGGCTGAAACTCGGTAATGTACGGAAGAGGATTAAAAAAAAAGAATTCTGACTTTAATCTCAGAATTCTGACTTTAATCTCAGAAATAATGTCAGAATTCTTTAAAGTCAGAATTCTTTAATGTAAGAATTCTTTAATGTCAGAATTCTTTAATGTAAGAATTCTTTAATGTAAGAATTCTTTAATGTCAGAATTCTTTAAAGTCAGAATTCTTTAATGTCAGAATTCTTTAAAGTCAGAATTCTTTAATGTAAGAATTCTTTAATGTAAGAATTCTTTAATGTAAGAATTCTTTAATGTCAGAATTCTTTAATGTCAGAATTCTTTAATGTCAGAATTCTTTAAAGTCAGAATTCTTTAATGTAAGAATTCTGACTTTAATCTCAGAATTCAGACTTTAATCTCAGAATTCTTTAATGTCAGAATTCTGACTTTAAGCTCAGAATTAATCTCAGAATTCTTTAATGTCAGAATTCTGACTTTAGTCTCAGAATTAATTTCAAAATTCTTTAATGTCAGAATTCTTTAATGTCAGAATTTTGACTTTAATCTCAGAATTCTTTAATGTCAGAATTTTGACTTTAATCTCAGAATTCTAACTTTAATCTCAGAATTAATCTCAGAATTCTTTAATGTCAGAATTCTGACTTTAATCTCAGAATTCTGATTAAAGTCAGAATTTATTGTTTTTCGGTAGCCCTAATCCTCTTCCGTAGTAATGGATCAGCAGTGTCTGCAAATACCCGACTTTGACCATTTCAGATTTTAATTGTTTACTTTTTTGTTTTGTTTTTCACCAGGATACAGCGTGACCGTTCTGGTGCGGGACGCATCCAAACTGCCAGCGGACCACAAGGCGTCCAGAGTGGTGGTGGGTGACGTCCTGAATAAAGATGACGTGAGGAAGACTCTGGAAGGCCAGGACGCAGTCATCATCATCCTGGGAACCAGGAGTGACCTCAGTAAGGCTTCTCATAATAAATCTGAAATATTTGTATCCATAAATGAAAGACAGGTATGGGATAACCTTTGTTTGAAGACTTCCATGATTTAAGTGTAGCTAACCCCGCTCTGAAAGCTAAGCCCCGCCCCCGGAAAATTTTGGAAAAATTCTAGAAAAGTGGGTCGAGACAATAGGAATGGCGGAGTGTGGGAATGAGCTACTGGTGAAAACGTATCCACTTTGTACGGTGGCCCTGAGGTGCAAACCACTTTAGCAAATTCAAAAACACAATGACATTAACGAAGCACAATTACATTTTACAATTTGTGTTTCCCAAAGTCCACCTTTGCTGCTTACATGCATTGGTACTATATGTAACAGTGTGTGAGAGATTGTGTCAGTGACATTCATTAACTTAAAATACTTTGCAGAACGACACTTTACGAAGTTCAGTCCATTTACTTGTATTAGCTTGCTACCTGAGTAAAGTTGGCCCCCCCACATTCTTCATCAAATCAGGCAAAATTGGTGTCAAACGTTTGTGCTGCGTTTGTGCTGGTTTGTGCAGCAAAAATTTTCGTTTGTGCTGCTATCATTTTAAAGATATAAAGAAATGTTTTTAGAGGTCATCAAAGGTCAACCAGCCCCCACCTTCTTCAAATCAGACAAAATGGGTGTCAATTAACTCGACTACGTTTGTGCTGGTTTGTGCAGCAAAAATTTTCGTTTGTGCTGCTTTGGCTTTGAAGATATTAATGAAAGGTTAAAGGTCAAAAGGTCAACCAGCCCCCCCACTTTTATAA
>CAEFZY010042618.1:0-27416 GCA_903066815.1 Brachyrhaphis roseni
CGCGGTCATTAACGTCATCACCAGTTGATAAAAAGCTTATTCTGCAGATGAAAAAGGAAAAGGGCCTGCATTCAAATACTGAACGTAAATAGAACTGTGACGTCCCAGATTGACGCCAATGATGGCTGAACCAGAGTTTTGAATGTAGCCCTTTTTATTTATTTTTTTGTCTTGCAGGCTGAGGCCTGTAGGATGGAAGAAGTTAGGTAAGATAGATGATCATTTCTCTCTTTTACCTCTGTCTCCGTCTATTCCTCTATTTTTTTTAGATTTAGGTTTTAGCATAGAAAGGCCACTTATGTCGGCCTGTTTATTTAGATCCCTACTTTAATAGATGTGAATTTCTGCTGTTGGCTATATGTGGGAGTATGAAGGTACTACTGATGGGTTGTCAGAGTAGCTGTGGCTGTGATTGTTAAAAATTATGGAGCTCAAAAGAATTTAGTTTGATTAGCTACAATTAAGATTTTGGTCATTTACAAATGCTTTTGGAAACATATTTTTTTAAACTTTGTTGCTTTTAAAGTATTTAAGTTGTGTAAGCAGTGATTTAAGTATAATGGTAATGAATGAATCACGTATCTTATCCTCGGCTATTATTAAGAATGATCAAATGTACCTGTAGTATCAAAGATTTGTGAGGATGGCTTGTTGTAGAAGAGTAAAGTGAGTAACTTGTTGCAGGGTTTTATTTGATTCACACTAATGGCACAATCTAAAATTACAGGTGTTTCATTAGCTATTAAATAAAGACCCGGACTAAAATTCTCTTTTTATCCTGCATATCGATGCTTGTCCATTTAAGAAAGGATAACCTATCTTTAATGGCTTCTTTTTAAAAAAAATTTTTAACAAGCATTTACCTGCAAGAAAAAGAAAAAGATTATTGACCAAATGAGTGCAGAGGGCCTACATTCAAAGACTGGTTCAGACGGTCATTGACGTCAATCTGTCACGTATGATTCGAGGCTTGAGTTTAGCATTCAAGGAAGCTTACTCTACAGATGAAAAAGGAAAAGGGCCTGCATTCACATACTGTATGTAAATAGAACTGTGACGTACAGATTGACGTCAATGACCGTCTGAACCAGAGTCTTTGAATGTAGACCCTTTGCGGTCATTTGGTCACTGATCATTTTCTTTGCCTTGCAGGGAAATGCTTGTAAAAAAAAAAAAAAAAAAAAAAAGCCATTAAAGATAGGTTATCCTTTTCTTAAGCAGAGTGGGGACCTTATTGGTCAATGGGCTAGTTTTCTAGTTTTCTCAGAAGATAGATGCGACTCATGAAGGAGCAGACAGACTAGAGGATTGCAGTTGCGAGTGCCTTGTAATTATAGTGAGAAAAATTATGTACATATTTACAACATCAGTGAAAAACATCCAAATGGCCATATAAAATGCGCAAGAGAAAAACAAAAAGCAAAACAAAATCAATCAATCCCACAGTTCCAAATTGATGAACCCACACCCTTCAGTTCATCCACTCAAAGCTGGGGTTGGTTAGATGTCCCAAACGAGGTAATTATAAAGTGCTTGGTACAGGTCATGGGCTGACAAAAGTCAGATCAGAGTGGGGACAAAGTAGTTCATTGGCTGCAAGAAGCCTCCTACCAGCCTGGCAGGAGATCAGAAGTCTTCAAGCACAAAAAGTGCAGTCTTTCTTTGGGCTCTAGGCCTGGATTTTCAGCTCGCCATCAAACCTGGCATATTCCGCAGTTTATATCTCAGGTTATCCTTTCTTAAATGGACAAGCATCGATATGCAGGATAAAAAGAGAATTTTTAGTCCAGGTCTTTATTTAAAGGCCTGTATGAAAAGGAGGAGGATATGTGGTCAAGTGCCTCTGATCGACTCAGGACTCAGGAGGTTATTGTTTTTATTCACGGCCATCTGTTTCATGTGACTAATATCCACGAAGAAATTATTTGGACATCTGGTAGCATTTTATATAGGTGCCACTTTAACATACGGTGAGACGCCAGTAACATCACTCTTCCTCGCCAAAATAGCATTCTTAATAGTGAAAATGAAATTCACCGTCGTCGCCAGAAGGGTGTTGTCACTTTATTAAACAAGAGAGAGGAGCAGTTTTCTGTAATACCCTCTTACTACCGATAGAGGGCACTCATTGAGCAACATGAAGAGAACGAAGTGAACGACGTCACATCCTGTCGTTGTAGAGAGAGATACAAACATGGCGACGCTGGCGGAGAAATCAACGAAGGAGCGTCTTCTTTCTGTTCTGGACGACTTAGAGGTTTTATCCCGGTAAATTTGAACTTTTTAAGTTTGTTAATTTGTTTTGTTCCACGTTGTTCTTGTTTTTCATTCCCTTCAAATCGAAAGAAATAACTGAGGGCTATTCGCTTGGCGGGTCAGAACCATCTTTACCGGGCTTTCTAATGTAAAAGTGATTAAAAATCACAATTTAGCGACTTCTGGTCGCTTAAAGACTTAACCCTGCTTCATAATAATCTGTCCATAGTGTCGTAAATGAGACGAATAAACTACAGCGGGTGTTTGATGGAGTCTGCGTCCTCTTGGTAACAAATCTTTGACTGTCTTTATTACAGGGAGCTGATAGAGATGTTGGCTCTGTCCAGAAGTCAGAAACTCCCCCAGCCAGGAGAAGACACGCAGGTAACGGAGAAAAACTGTTAACCACGTCACGCGAGAGGATATGTCACACTTTGGATGTTGGCGAGAGCAGTCAGCGTTACATACAACTCTGCAATATAAAAGGATGCTAGTGGGACTGTTTAAACCAGTGGTGTCCAAAATGATGCTCCCAATTCAACAATGATACAAATTTGATGTCTTAGCCTTGGGTTTTGATAGAAAATAACTATTTTTGTTCTATTTTTCTTTAGGGCGACATTTTTGCTGACAAATGGAAAATGTGTGAAAACTAAAGAATGTGTCTATCAGAGTTCTTATATTTCAACTGCTACATTAATGTAGTGCAGCCAAATTGTCTTACAGTAATGTAGGGATAAAGGAGTAAATATGTGCAGAGAAGTGAGATTTCCAGCTCCTTCCATTCACGTTTTACACAACAACACTCAAATTAAGAGTCTGGTTACCCAGGTGTCTTTTATTAACTACCCTTTTTTTCCGTTATTGACTCATTGTTTCTGAGTTTATGGCGTAGGTCAATTCAGTTCTGGCGTATTTAAGGAGGGTCCGCTCTGTCCCCAGATCTTGGAGCTGCTCGTGCAGAGGGACAAGGAGTTCCAGGAGCTGATGGAGGTGGCGCAGCAGCAGGGGAAGGTCCACCAGGAGATGCAGCTGCTGGAGAAGGAGGTGGAGAAGAGGGACAGCGACATCCAGCAGCTGCAGAAACAGCTGAAGGAGGCCGAACACATCCTGGTCAGAAGCAGTTATTTTGTCCTTACCTTCCTGTTAAAGAGGCAGTATTATGTACTGCCCCTCTGTTGAGCTTTACATTGTGTTATATTGTTATTCCTTCATCAAAAAGACTCGATTGTTTCATTCATGTACAAGAAATCATTTCATCTCCACGGCAACCAATCAGCTTAGCAAAATGCCTGGGTGGACCCAGCTCCTCTTTCGAGGACGAAGCTCCTCCTTAGAGCTGCAGTTTCCAAGCTTCCAGCTTCCCTCTGACAGATCATGACTCCCCCATTCAGCTCCTTCAGACTAGCCAGCAGCAATTAGCAAACACCTGGTGGAACTGAGCATCAGCTGAGCTCATTGTAGGAGCTACTTCTCTGTGAAACACTTGTAAAAGCGTTGCTAAAGTGTTAATAGAGGAGTCATGTTGTGATGACTTTCTGAAGGCGGAGTTTCACAAAGAACAGGAGCTTCTTAAAGAGACAGAGGCCCAATTTCAAGGTGTTAAATTATTTTCTTTTAAGTCACATTTGATATATTTAGATATAGCATTTTTACAACAACGGAAGGTAAGATAGTTACTTGATTGTGCTATAAAATAACACTATATGGTAGGAAAACACACTGTACTGCCCCTTTAATAACAATATGACAGTGGAACTGACAGTGTGACTGTTTTCTCCACTCATATACGGCTGGAGTTTAGCTAAATCTACAACATTTATTTGTAGTGATGAGTAATGCAGCATAATTTTCTAATTGTTAATTTAGCATTCCTTATGCAGACTCTCTTACATGTTGTGTTCCATTTTGTGTTTTATTTTTTTGTGTTTTTTCCTAAAGGCCACGGCTGTTTACCAGGCTAAAGAGAAGCTTAAATCCATCGAGAAGGCCAGAAAAGGTGAGCAAATGCAGCTTTCAGTGAACATTTACCATTTAGATTAAAAAAATTATAATTATTCTCCGTGTCTCTGCCTGAACTCTCCATACTTCCTCGTTCTACGCAGGAAGTATATCTTCCGAAGAAATCATCAAGTACGCTCACCGAATCAGCGCCAGTAACGCCGTGTGTGCGCCTCTCAACTGGGTGCCGGGTAAGAGCTGGCGTCTCCTTTTGGTCATTTTGGTGTTTCTGTTCTGCTACTTTGAGTTGCTAACGGGAACGCCGTGCCACAGGTGACCCGCGCAGACCGTACCCTACTGACCTGGAGATGCGCAGCGGGATGCTGGGACACATGGCCAACCTGCCGTCCAACGGGATGAACGGACATCTGCCAGGAGACGCTCTGGCTGCAGGACGGCTACCCGGTCAGTTTACCATGGAGGAACAGGAAGAACTGGAGACCAGTTCTGGTGTTAGAATCAGACAAAATGGGCCAATGGTGACGGGATTAATATGCAGTCTGGAGAAATATGGAATTAAGATTCCAGATGGAAAATATGTCTCCAGACTGTATTTGGTATCCAGTTCTCTAAGACTTCCTTCTTTTATTTTTTTAATTTTTTTAATTTTGCTTGCTTTCTTCCTTCACTCCTTTATTTCTTTCTTGCTTTATTAATTGCTTGCTTTCTTCCTTCCTTTTTTGCCTTCTTTCCACTATTTTCCTCTTTTGCTTGAGTCCTTTCTTTTTTTGTTTTCTTCCTTCATTCCTTCTTACTTGCTTTCTTTCTTTGGTGGCATGCTTCCTTTTTTAATGGCTTTCTTTTTTTCTTTCTTCCTTCTTCCTTTCTTGCTTGCTTTCCTTCATTCTTCTTGTCTTTGTTGCTTTTTTCTTGCGTCTTTTCTTGCTTGTTTCTTTCTTCCTTTGTTTCTTGCCTCTTTCCCTCCTTTTCGTCTTTGCTTACTATCTTCCTTACTCTGTAGTTCTGACCAAATACTCACACTTCATCTTTTTCCTGTGTTGCATAACTAAGAAAGAAGTATGTCACTATTTTCACCTTTGACAATGTTTGTGCAGCAGACGTTTCATCTCATTTAAGAGCAAAAATCAATACTATTTTTGCTACATGAAATATTTTCTGCCTCCTAATTTTTTATCAGATGACCAGATGTTGTGTTGTTTCTCCTCAGACGTTCTGACGCCTCACTACCCATGGCAGCCCTCAGACGTCTCAGTGGGGATGCTCCCTCCTCACCATGGAAACGACTTCGGCCTGGAGCCGCTGGGTCACAACAAGGAGAACGAGGATGACGTGGAGGCCATGTCCACAGACTCGTCCAGCAGCAGCAGCGACTCAGACTGAAACAAAGACACTGTGTGTGTGTCTAATGTTAGGCAACAATTGAACATATATTTTATCACGAGGTTTTTTTTAACACCTGACGTAATGTGTGAATCATTTCTGGAAAGGTGAGGTTATGAAGCGCCACTCGTTTCCACGCTGTGAAATGCTGAAAACCTTTAACCCACTTTGTTTCTGTCGCCACGGTGATGCTGGTTTTTGGTTCACATTCAAAATTAGCTTGCGCACTACAAGCTGCACAAAGTATTTCTTCCTTCAAGTCTACTGGCAGTAAATGTCTCTACTGAAGACATTTAAAAAACAAACAAAAAAAAAAACAGGTATTCTAAAAAAGTTAGTAGTAGAACAAATCACAAATTCTTCAGTTTTTTTAAAGCTCTTTATTGAGTTTTAACTAGCACACCCTGACTGATACCTTTATCCATCTTGTTTCTGTTTCAGTTATAATGAACATGATCATTCAGTTTAAAAGCTAAACAGTTTCTCTACATTGAAATGAACTTACACAGTGCCATCTAGTGTTCAAATGGAATAACTCAAATACTCAGCATTATAGAAGTCGAGAACAAGTAAAATGTTCTCAACTTGTGCACGAAAATGCAACAGATTCTACAATGTTTTTATTTAGATAATGAAGAAGAAGGCAAATTAAACCAAACTATGAACAATGAACACATTAGCAGCAGTCTGTAGTTTTTGATTTTCTCTAACATTGTTGCTTTCTATTGTCTCCTCACTATATGGAGGCTTGACGACCTCAGTTTTCCATTGTTCTGTGATTAATTAGCCTTGTGCTAAGCGACTAAAATGGCTGCCACTTGTCTGTTTACATCACACTTATAGCCTGAGCTCAACTGTACCAAAATAAGTGAAGTGGAAATGCTCCTCTCACTTTACTTCTGATTTCACATGAAGCTTTTTGTAAAGATTAAACAGGATATAAGTTGCTGAATTATTATTTTTTTATTTCCTATAATTTTGACTGGAACCAGCACACGTGGCCACTTAAACAAAACCCGTACAAAAAGAACAGAAACTCCACCCAGCAGTCACTTTTCTGCGTTTAACAACATGTTGCCTCATTTATAATAAGTAGACCAACAGCTGTTGAATCTTGTTTCAGTTTCTCAATCCCAGGTTTCCTTTGGATGTTTTTTTTTCCCCTCTGAATTCAACCAACATGAGGACTGATGCAGCCAAACAGACCAGCTTGCATTCGTTTTTACAACCACTGGGGTTAGAGTCTTTGTTACAGTCAAGATTCAAGTTTCCCAATGTTCTGGTTAAGCTCCAGTAGCAACAGGTTACCTGAATAAGACAATGTCGATGATTTGTTTTTTAACCATCAGCTGTAATTGGTTTAAAGTAACCCTGCATGTCAAAACTCAGAGTATTTAATGGTCTGTCTCCTCTCTGTGTGATTCACTGAGTTTTTGTGTTGCATAACTCTGATGGTTGTGTGTGGTACAATATGTAAATAAGCTTGTATATACTTGTAAATAAATAATGTTTGAATAGATCTTTTTGTACCTGGTTGCTACCATCAAAGTCAGAGACTTTACATTAAAAAAATAATAAAGAAGTGTAAATTGCTTAAATGTTGATACTCTGATCATTTAATTTTGTGGATTTGAAAGAAATACCTTTCCTTACATTATTTTTAAATGATATTTTCCGATTTGTGGTGTTAATTGTTTGCAATTACCCAGAACCTTCTGAAACCGTCTCTGCACTCAACGCACTTCTTACGGTTAATTAATATTGAACATCTTTTCATATTGATGCAATTTGGCAGCATACAGATGAAAACTGCTTTAGATCTGATTGATAAAAATAAATAAAAGTGAATTTCAAAACATTATTAGAGCTATTCCCCCAAATATTTTATGTAAAGCTAAATGTTTTTATGAGAACCCTGATTACCGAACCCCTGTGCTTCCTGGACTTCTGATTAATGGGCACAGTATCACAGATAATAAACTAAAAAACTCAAATTAGGGAATGCTTTACTAGTACTCTGTTTCCTTTTGTATCAAATCCAAAATTTATATTGCATTTCTTTTCAAAGGGACAAAAATTAGAACAAATTATTTAAATCTTCCCTCCAAAAGCTGAGGAAGTCCACTTTAGAATCTTTTCAGGTGTTTATCCCTCTAGGGAATTTCTTAGACTTTGATTTGCTATTGATAATAACACTTGTTTATTTTGTGACTGTGATACTGAGTCGACTGAACATCTTTTCTATGAATGTGTGTAAAGCTTTGTGGGATGATGTGCACTACTGGCTTTTACCTAAAATTCCAAACTTACCTGAATTTTCTAAGAAAGACATTATTTTTGGGACTCTGAGAAAAGAAAAGACATTTGAAAGGCTACTAAATGTCATAATTATCATGGGCAAGTTTTTCATACAAAAATGTTGTTTGCTTAAAACCAAACCATATTTCCCCACTTTTCACAAGGAACTCTTCTTATCTCTAAACTTCATGGACAAAGAACAAGATGCAGAACTGTATAATATGATAAACAATTTGAAACTGCTGGAAAACCGGCTTGTTTTTGTTTAGTTTTTTTTGTTTTGTTCTTTCGTCCTTTCTGTATGTCTGGAAGCAGCCTGGGTCGGCTTCTTCAGGTTTTCCAGGTTTGTGTACATCTGATGCCGATACAATTTTTGTTGTATATGATGGTAATAATAAAAAACACAAAAATTAGAAAAGTAGGTCAAGGGTGAGAGTATGCCTATATTTACAGCGCGTTGAAGACCTTCATCATGCTTCCTTCAAAGGCTCTTCATACAGGGTGGACTGTCTCTTTGTTTTATTTGAGTTGTATTTTAATTGGGTAAAACATATTATTGTTAGTCAAATTCTTGCATTGTATCTTCGGTGTAGCTTTGTAATTATTTAAAACTACTACATTTCCACTAAGAGGGGCGGGAATGGAAGGGAAATTTGTAGGTAAATTATGAATTTAATGATAATAGGCTTGTGTTATTCTTAAGCGACTGATTGATTAGTAAATAACCCATGTTTATGTTTACTAAATGATTTATTTATAATATCATGGATAATATTTTTACCTCTTTGAAGTTTATTTTTATGTACACAGTGCAGTTTCCTTATTTCCGACAGCACCTAAAGGTCGCACGAGAGAAAGCCGAGTTTTGAAGCCCGCTACGCATGCGCGTTCGTGACTTCTCGGTTGTATCGGGAGACATGGCGACGTCCCTGATTTGCGGCTGTTTGACGGCTAGCCTGAGATCTTCGGGGGCCAGAAACACTATCAGCTCTGCTTCAAAGGTAACTGCGTCACAAAACGGAAGGAAATCCCCTTGGCTTTAGTAGCATATGTCCCATTCTGTGTTGCACCTTCGCCCGACAAATGCAACTTCCTAAATAGTTGAAGGGGTCAAATCTGACATTAGCACAACTCCATAGAGTTTCCGTTGTTTTGGCTAACATGCTAACTAGCGGGACTCTGGCGTTAGCACGGCTAGCTGTCAATGTTAAAGCAACACGAGCGGTCCCACATAGCAGGTCGCTTCACTCTCATTCTTCTGGTAGTTTGAGTCGGCATAAGGAGGGGTCTCTGACGCTAAGGTGCCGCGAGGAAGTTCGGTGACCGTCCCCGAACCAGCCGTTGTCCCACAGCTGGACTGGACCGTTTCATTTGTTCCATTGAGTCCTTTGGGAAAGATCTGGGGGTGAATCCTCTCAGCCTCTGTTTGGACACACAGCAGGTTTCATTGATGCCTGAACGCGCAGCGGCCTGAAAAAGCACGAGAGAGACCTTGAGATGGGGAAAATATATTTACCACATTTAAAATTAGTTGTTCTTTTTCTTTTTGGTATAACTCCAGAGAGAGACAACAAATATCCATTCTTAATGTTTCTTGTTTTGATACCCCTTGAACTGTTTCTCCTTTTAAAATGACAGTCTGAATGTTTAACCCTTCCATTCGAGATGCACCAACCAGATCAGAATGTTATCGATTGTAAATGATGAAAAACATCAATAATTTTATCTTCTTCTTCATAGTTATGCACTACTTTCTGCCTTGAATTTTGTGGTTGCTATGCGACAGTAGGTAAAATGGTTCAACCTTACTTTTGCAAGGTGCTCAATCAAGGCGGTTGTTTTAGTTTTTTTTGAAGAGAGTTTATAAATTCAGATTTATTGTAATGTACAGAAATCATACATTACATACATAAACTTTTGTTTTCCTCACTTTGTACATCGGCTAAATAAAAAAGGTCAGTGACAGTGCTAAAACTTGGAGGAACCTGGGGTTTTAGGAGTCTTGTGATTCACTTTAAAATCTGTTTACAATACACTTTTATTTTGTCCCTATTACGTTCAGATGTATATGAGAATTTCATAGTATGGAACTAGCGCATTTGCAGCTGTCAAAGTATATAAAAGCGTAATCAGAATCAGCTGAAATGATTAGTGCACACTTTTTGTGTAATTTATAATGATAATTAAGATAACTAGCTTTATATTATCATTTATAATTATGAAGTTTAGCATAGTGACTTTGTGTTGTTATGCTTGATTTGTGTGTGAAAATGGCCATGTTTGACTGTTGAAATAAATCGCAGAATTGTTCTTAAATTAGAAACCGTTGATCATGTCACCTCAGTTAGTCATATTATTAAAAGATGCCTTTTCAGTTGTATTTATCTAACATTTAGATTCTTATAAAAGTCTTAAGAGAAGTCCTGCTGACTCAGACTGAGTAATGTTTTGTTTCACATCCTCAGCTGGGTTTCCAGTGTTGCTTTTTCATTGCAAACACATCTCATATGTTGCAACTAAGTCCTTGTTCACACGTCTTTTTAAAAAGGAATATTTCTTAAACAAAACAACACAAAATGTACACACTGGATTAGGTTTCAGAAAAGTTTTCATCCATGTGAATTCATCCAAATGTGTTTTAAACGCTCATGTTTAATACATGAGCTTTGTTTTAAACATGCCAAACACGTAGGGGGCAGTGTAGCATAAAGATAAAACCTACGTCAGCCAATCAGACTGCTTCAAAACAACCACAGCTTCCTGCTAGAAATCAAATGTCCTTTTAAATAGTGTGTTAGAATATAAAGTTATTAAAATACAAGGTGATGTAGATTGGGAATCATGACAAAGCAAGTATGTGGATATATTTGCACATTATTTGTTGCAAACTGCATTGCGTGGGACCCTAAATCTCCGTTTTCCCATGTACACACGCATACACAAGAAATATTTTTTATTCTCCACCTTGGTTGGAATTTTTATAAATATTTTGTTGTGAACAGAATGCAAAACATAAAAACTCATAAAACTGAATCAGTTTTCCCAGATATCTGCTCTCAAGTCACCCATCAGCGTAGTGGTTTAATAGGATCTTTTCCCCTGCCGTTTCCTTTCAATTCAATTAAAATAGTTTAGCTGTTTGAGGAATTTGCTGTTTGTTTATTTGATCAAGCACAGATCCTGTCCTTCACACATCAGTGGAGATTGTTTTCTACATCAAAAACCAAAAAAAAAAAAAAATCACTGAATTTAAAAGAACAGTTTATGTAAAATTCCATCCATCCATCTTCTTACACCCTTGTCCCTAGTGGAGTCGGGAGGTGCTGGTGCCCATCTCCAGCTAACGTTCTGGGCGAGATTCATCCAGGACAGGTTGTCAGTCTGTCGCAGGGCAACAAACAACCATGCACACACAGACTCACACCTAGGGAAAATTTAGAACGACCAATTAACCTGGCAGTCATGTTTTTGGACTGTGGGAGGAAGCGAGAGTACCCAGAGAGAACCCACGCAAATTCCCAGGCCGGGAATCGAACCCAGGACCTTCTTGCTGCAAGGCAACAGTGCTACCAACTGCGCCACTGTGCAGCCCTTATGTAAAATTGACTTTTTTTTAGCTTTACTGTATAGTCAAACTTTTTTCCCTTATTAAAAACATACCTGGAGTGTTGGCAATTAGCAAACACCTGATAGAACGGCACATCTGTTGAGCTCATTATACAAGCTACTTCGCAGCTGGTAAAAACATTCTTAAAGGGTTAATAGAGGAGCCATGTTGTGATGACTTCCTGAGGGTGAAGTTTCAGAAAGAACAGGAAATTCTTAAAGAGACAGAGGCGTTAAATTAGGAAGTCAAATTTCTTCCAAGTCATATTTGATATATGTAGCATTTTTTTCAGTTTGACTTACACAAACTGGACCTAATCATAAATTCACTTTAATGACAGCGGTAACCCAGCTGGTTCATCGTATGTAGGATCTGACACACATCCTGTAGAAACATGAACAGTAAAATAACATGAAGATCCACATGTTTAGCTCTCATGACAATAATTGTCTGTACTCATTGGTTGGATGTTTGTGTCCTCAGGTCCTTGGCGGCTCCACTGGTCTGTTCGGTGGCCATGTGTCCCAGCTGCAGCCTCCCCACCTGCAGCAGCAGCAGAGGAACCTCTCCCTACATGAATACATGAGCATAGGCCTGCTGAAAGAAGCCGGCATCGCCGTACCGGCGGGAATGGTGGCCAGCTCCTCTGACGAGGCGTACAGTGTGGCCAAGAAGATCGGTAAGAGAAAAACGACGACAAAACAAAGATGTGAGGGTTAGAGGTTTAGGAATGAACAGCATATACTAAAGATGATTTCTTAATTAACTAACTCAATATGTCCAAGCTGCAGGCAGAAAAACTATTGACCTGTCCTCGTAAAAAAGAAGGCCAATGATTTTGTCCTTCGGTTCGATATGACTGATGTGTAAAGCATTGGTTAATTATTCTCATGTAGTTCTGGAAAGAAGATCATCAGAGGATGAATGGGAGCGAATATTTGATGCCTTCATAAGCGGCTCTTTCAAACCAACATTTTATTATTAATGTACAAAATTTGACATATGCTGAAAAAATGGAAGCATAGATTTCTGAGCTGCTTAAATATTGTATTCATCACATAAAGATTTATCTTTTCTGAGGTTGTTTGCTGTCATCAACAATAATTGTTTTAGAACAGGCAAATTGTTGCAAAGAACCAAATAGATTACAGGTTTAAGATTTAGTTCCATTTTCTAAACTTTAAAACTTTTCTGGCAATATTCTTTAGCAGTTGAGTGTCTTTGCTGTTTTTTTCTCAGTCACACGTTTTGTTCTGACATCTTTTTTGGTGTTAGGCTCTAAGGACCTGGTGGTGAAAGCTCAGGTTCTGGCTGGAGGCAGAGGGAAGGGGACGTTTGAGGGTGGACTGAAGGGAGGAGTGAAGATCGTCTACTCGTAAGTACAGCCACTACAGTCAAACTGGTGTCATTTTTGTCACTTCAGAGTGTCATTAATAACGTCAATGTGAATGTTGAGTAATAAAAGGAGACTGAAACCTCGAATTAGTTGTATTTTCTACAAATCTGTCTGAAATAAAAACCAATATTAGGTTGTTGTATAGTCTGCAGGAAAAGCTACAAAGAATATGGTTGTTGTTTTTGTGCTGGTAACATACGGAAGAGGTTTAGGGCTACCAAAGAAAATTGACTAACCAAATTCTGACATTGTTTTTCTCAAAATTCGGACTTTTTCTGAACAAGTCAAGAGTTTAAAGTGTGAATTCTTTTCAGTGAGCTTAATCCTCTTCCACAGTGACAAATACAACCTCCACATATGTAGATATTATCAGAAAAAAAAGTTTTTGGACTTACTGATGGTTTATTTAAACGATCCCAATCATCATCCTCTTTAAATTCTCCTCCTCCTACAGCCCAGAAGAGGCTCGGGAAATTTCCTCTCAGATGATTGGTCGAAAACTGTTCACCAAACAGACCGGGGAAGCAGGTCGAATCTGCAACCAGGTGTTCATCTGCGAGCGCAGGTACCCGCGCAGAGAGTACTACTTCGCCATCACCATGGAGAGGTCTTTTCAGGTGAGACACTGGTTAAATAAATCTGCTTTTTTATGCTTCCAGAAGCGCCTGAACCACTTACAGTTGACTTTTTAAACAGTTTTTTTTTTTAATATGTCACATTTCTACAAATTCAGACATTAAATGAACCTGCACAAGGTTTTGCTAACTAAAGCAGATTAACACCACTAGGGGGCAGTCTTGTATTAAAAATAAGCCTTAGTAATTCATACCTTCTACATGTTCATTACATGAGGAGTCCCTGAAGAAGTGTTCCTGATTCAGATCAGTTAAACACAGCGGGGGCAAAGTGTAAACATTCTGGATATTAAATCTTTAATTAACCAGACTTGAGATTATGACTTTGATCTAATCTGCTGCTCTGCCAATTATTCAGCAGGGGAACATCCCTCCTGTTGAAGTGGGCAACGCTTCACACACTTATCTAATCTTGAGGGATCCTGAGAACTTCCTGTAGAATAATGGGTTTATTTTTATTATTATTATTGCTATATTTAGTCCTGGTTTCTTATTATTGCTCCTATCTGCTGCAGAGGAAAACAGCAGGGATGTATGTGTTTAGGTGAGGAGACGCCCAGAGAAGTGGCATTTCAGTCAACTTGTGATGTCACATTGTGTTATTGATGCAGCTGTGTTCTTAAATCGAACGCGGTTCATCACTGCAGCATGGAGTTTGCATTCACAATCAGTCCGTTTCAATGCTGAAGTAATTAGAGTATTATGGTGTAACTAAATGCCCTCAAATGAATTGACAAGTCATTTGCTTTGAGACTGCGTTAACAATGTGCTATTCTGTGATAAGAATGTTACCCGTCGTTTTGGGGAGCTTTGTTTACTGAACAATGTGGCTGTTTGCTAGTTTGACTATTTTTATTTCTTTTATTTTACATTTACTGCTAAAAAAAGGGCAAACAAAGTGTCTGGTGCTGACTGCTGTTTTGATTTTGCGGTGAAGAGTGAGACAAACAGAAAACCCAAATGATTTCAGTGAGCAGAAGACAGCTGTTTTTTGAAAGTATCTCCTCAGAGTCACAGAGTTCCTACACAATCTGGAAAAACAACAGAATTTGATTGATGCATTTTCCAGCAGTCCCATTTTTCTTCAGACTGTATCTGTCTGTCTATCTGTCTCTATCTGTCTCCATCTCCGTCTCTATCTTGCAGGAAAGTCCATTGAGCCAAAAAGGAGAATATTGTAGATTCAGTGTATTTTCTTTTTTTTTTTTTATGTGAACGATCAACATGCTCACAATGATGTGGAAGAAAAATGAAAAGAGATTTCAACACTGTTAAGGGACCTTCGTCTGTTAGAATGGCCCAAACAAAGTCAGAATTTGAAAAAGTGACTATTTGTCACTAGGCTTTATAGAAAAATTTACTGATAAACTAGTGAGTGAGTTGTATTGAGTCGTGAATCCTCTAAACTTTTTTCACATGTACCAACACTAGAACCAATGCCTTCCTCTTGTCTCCCAGGGTCCTGTGCTGATTGGCAGCTCGCAGGGGGGCGTGAACATCGAAGACGTGGCAGCAGAAAATCCAGACGCCATTGTGAAAGAGCCCATCGACATCGTAGAGGGCATTAAGAAGGAGCAGGCTGTCAAGGTACGATCAATAGGCACAAAGCCAGCTGGAGACGCTTCAGCTGAGAAATTGAAGAGCAACAGAGGAGGCGGTTTCTGAGTTGACGTTGTTATTGCCATGACGATCCTCCATCTAAAACAGATACAGACTGGATCCTTGAGCTTTAAATAGCTGAAAATAATCTTCTCGCTTCTTCAGTTTTCACGTTAACTGCTGTTTCATCTTGTTTTGATACCTCACTTATGGAGTTTAATAATTTTTTTTTATTAAACTCCATGTCTGACCTCTGCTGGTGGTACAACAGTCGTAATGAATGTATTTTATCAAACTTTTTCTTTTTTGTTGAAGCATTAAGTTGAAGCTGTTTCACAGAACACTTCATGTGTCAGATAGCTGGCTAAAGGAAAATGTCACCTACTGGCTAAAAGCAACTAAAGCTAGCTTAACTAGCTGTTTTCACACTCATCCTGAACAGACTCAACTTTTCTTTTTTTTTCTTTTTTTGGAGGGGGGTTTTGCACAGGGGGCGGTGCTATTTGTTTCTGGCGAGGAACCTATTGTAACTGCTTGCAGTTGAAATTTTATTTTATTTCTTTCTAATTTAAAAACTAACAAACTATTTTTGTGACCTGATTGAGGGGACCTGGGCACACATCATGTAATTCTAGATGTTATATCAAATGACTATTTGTGTATGAAAGTGTATAAAATGACAAACTATGGATTCTTAGCCCTCGCATGAAGCTCCTCTGAGTTTAACGGGACTTCAGTGTTTTAGTTCACTGTAATATTTAGCAGTCACATGCGCTCTGCGTTGCTGCAGGTTGCTCAGAAGATGGGCTTCCCAGAAGCTCTGGTGGACGAGGCGGCAGAGAACATGATCAAGCTCTACAATGTTTTCATCAAGTACGACGCCTCCATGTTAGAGATCAATCCAATGGTGGAAGATTCCTCTGGTGTCGGTATGAACACGCCAACACTATCTATCACACTTCCAAGGTTAATCTTTGACAGGACCAGGAAATGCATAAGAACCAGAAATTTGTTCTTAATCACTTCTATGCTAGATTAAAGAAAGGTATAATAATAATAATTATTGTGCAAATAAGTGCAACAGATTTTTTTCTCCCTGAATCTTGAACCTTTGAACAATTCTGTTTGAATTGGTGTGCAGTTTTCTCATGAGGGTTTTCCACAGTTTTCACATTTGTTGCTCACGGATGAATCTCCTTACATTATTATATCAGTCATGAGCCAAGTGAAGCCTGGAGGCCCGCCAGGCTAATAGTACTCTCGGGGAAACCCTGGGTCATCATTTGGTGTTCCAGCAGGAGACGATCCAAAAGCATCTCGTTAAATAATCACAGAAATGATTCACCAGAATCAAAATTCACCTCCTTTGGCCATCTCAGCCCACACACCTATGTCCTGTTGTAAAGATGATCTAAAGATGTTGTGCTTCACTTTTTAGACTATTTTACTGCATCAAAAGAGGAATTCATTTATTATGATTATGTTTAGTTTTATTGTCATTTTCTTAGATTATTTTTTTTAAACATTTTTACTAGACCACACATTGGTTGCTGTAGTCTAACAACGTTATTCCAGATTTTGCTTGACTCAATTGGCAGAGAAATCTTTATCCCAATTTGTCCATCATTATTACTAAAGATTTTTTATGCCCATGATTATTGGCATAAACCTGGTTAAGGATGGATATGTTTGCATGAATGCAATCTTCCATTGACATGCATGTGTAGCCTTCGGTAAAGGTCGCTGCTATTTTTGTCACAGCCTTACGGAAGTTAAGTTAATGGCCGTCTTGCAGGGAGAAATACGTCAGTGAAAATGTTGAAATGATCAAAAGATCAATTTGTCTCTAAACTCTGCGTGTATGCGCTCGCTCAGCGTGACGGGATTAATGGCTCGGCCTGACGCCTGGTAAATACCGTCGTAAGAGGAGGGGAACGTTGACCTTCATGACGAAATGACGAGGATCAGTTTAGAAGATGACTGTCAAATAATTAGTGCTCAGAATAGCCTGATTCCAAAAGTCACCTTCAAAACCTGTTGAAGCATTGTGTTAGAAAACAAATCAAATTCTTTAGTATTTGACTCGCAGGTCAAAGCCTAACGACCCAATTCCCATATTTTCATCCCTCCAAAGCTTTAAGTTCCTCAAAGCATCAAGTGCAGTCAAACAATTTTAACTTCATTTTAAAGAATGAAACAAAAGTTAAACTTCCTCTGGTCCTAACATGCTTGTGTGCGTGAACAGTGATGTGCATGGACGCAAAAATCAACTTTGACGCCAACGCAGCGTATCGCCAGAAGAAGGTGTTTGATCTGAGGGACTGGAGCCAGGAGGACCCCCGGGACCAACAGGCTGCCAAGGCTGACCTCAACTACATTGGTCTGGACGGGACCATCGGCTGTCTGGGTCAGTGCGTTTTAGTTTAGCTTTTTTTTTTGTGTGTGTGTGTTTAAGTGTTTCAAAGTAAACGTTCAGAGATGCATTAAGTGAAGTCATTCTGACATTTAGAACCAGAATCCGTTCATGACTCTGGTTTTTTCGTCAAGTGATTGTTTTTTTTTTTTCAAGTGATTATTTCTAAAATGAGGAAGTCCTTTACTTGAGGTCAGTTTGTGATCTTCTGATTTTATTACAGCCTTTACTTGTTGAAACTCAATATAACCAATTCCAATTTCACTTTAATAATTATAATAATGTAAGATGAGCATTCAAATGGCTTTTTTTTCTAACCCTCTTATGGTGAGCTGTCATTGATTATTAATATTATTTGGCATTATGTCGTGTCGAGGGAGGAACGGTACTGTAGAACAGGTTACTAATATTTTAAAACAAATAGAAAATGATCACAAGTTAACAGAGACTGTCTTATATTATTGTTTTTGGGGGTGCACTGATAAATCAGCCTTGTTTTCCTTAATTTTGGAAGATCAACTATCAGACGACTTCATCAACTTTCCAGACAAAAAACAAATTGCAATCGGTGCTCCCTAATGGTTAGCATTGCTAGCATTATTATTATAAAAAATAACTCTTCCTGTGTAGATCCTGACCTTTCTGAGATTTGGCTGCACAAGTTAAAGCTCAAAAGGATAAAGGGAAGAAAATCTGCAGTACACTGGACAGACTTCCTGTTATCTACAAACTTAAGAAAGCTGCAGGAATCTCTTGAAATATCCTATAAATACAGCTTCCTTTTAAAATAGCCGCCTGCATCTCTATGTCCTCTGATGTAATGTTGAATATCTCACTGATACTGGAAAAATTGTGAAACTTGTTCTTTCTTTAATAACATCTACACTGAAGAGTGTTCAATGGAAGTAAGAGGAGCATATTCTGGACCTAAATAATCTTTATAATGTCAACTAATCAAACCAATGGGCTTCATGCTCTCCAGTTAACGGTGCTGGTCTGGCTATGGCCACCATGGACATCATCAAGCTCCACGGCGGCACACCAGCCAACTTCCTGGACGTAGGAGGCGGAGCCACAGCCCATCAGGTGACTGAGGCGTTCAAACTCATCACTTCAGACCAGAAGGTAAGAAATCCAGCTCCATGTTTTAACCTGGACAAACTCCGGGACAAAAGTTTTACTGACTACGATGCTTCAGGATGTGTCATAATATCCAAATATTGAACAGAAATAAAACATTTTTAAGGTCAAGGAAGTTTTGGAGAAACCGTTTAAGTTTGTACTTTATTTTCTTAACTTGTGTAGTCTAAATAGTGTTCTGTTTAAAATTTCACATTTATCCCTCATTGTGTCTTTTGTAACTCAGGTTCAGGCCATCCTTGTCAACATCTTTGGAGGCATCATGAGGTGTGATGTCATCGCCCAGGGTATCATCATGGCTGTGAGAGACCTGGATCTCAAAATCCCCATCGTAGTACGGTTACAAGGTGCGCCACGCTCATAGCCACAAAGAAAGGGGAAGCTAATGATGCTGAGCGGCACACAAAGAGGGAGACGGGTGTAGGGTTTCTGCAGCATGAACTCTTCCCTCTGATGATTCATATTTCCATAATCAGAGCTCAACAGGCGCAGCGTGGCGCCATCAGCAGTGACTGGGGTCTCGAGTTTGATTGTTATGGTGAAGAGGGAGTGAAGATTTTCATTAGCTAATCTCATTATAATCCTCATCTATTGTCATGAGCTTTGAGATAAATAAGCAAATAGAGGCTCCCTAATTTAGTCTCCTCTTTTATGAGTTTAGCCTGTCCTTGGAAACCAGGCAAGGAATTTATTCCTGGACTAGTCATGTGACGAAGATGTTCTTAGCTGACTTCCTCTGAAGATTTTTGTGAAAAGCATGTAGGAAAGAACACAGTGTATAGGATGGCTATCTGCTCAATATGTATATTTGCTCTGCTGTGATGTCAGGAAGGAAACTCTGGCATCTGAACTTGTATGTCCATCAAATATTCTCAAATCTGTACTTTAAGTTCTCTGTGTCTGTTTGCTCTTTTTGCAATTATGCAACAATACTGAAATATTAGTTGCTGACAGAAATGCAAACAGTTTTTATGATGTGATGATGAAACAGCCTCTGGTCTGGACTGGAGGCTGGGCAGTTTGAACAGCGAGTGTCCTTCCTTAGCTTGCTATAAGTTACTGATATCTGCTGCCTCTTTCCCTCCTAACTTGTGCTCTGATGTTCTCCTAAATGAAATGAACAAAATGCAACAACACAGCATTTTTGAGAAGTCTGTATTACTTTGTGTGTGTTTTGCACTTTACCTGTGACTGCTGTTGGTGGGGAGAGAGCTTCCAGTTAGTAAAACTGATTGAAACAAAAAAATATTTGAGGTTCTTATACGTCTCAAGACTGGCTGCACATATATGAGGAATTAGTTGGGAAAATCTTCTGTTTTTACTGCTGTGCGATAATAATGTGAATGT
Source organism: Brachyrhaphis roseni (assembly GCA_903066815.1). Taxonomy (NCBI): domain Eukaryota; kingdom Metazoa; phylum Chordata; class Actinopteri; order Cyprinodontiformes; family Poeciliidae; genus Brachyrhaphis; species Brachyrhaphis roseni. The sequence goes on from CAEFZY010042618.1 coordinate 20,034, forward strand.
GTTTTTATTTAAGTGTAATGCTATTCATGTCAGAAATAATTTTATTTAAATATGTTTGTTTTTTTATATTTCAAGAAAGTTTAGAGTAAATTTAGTTTTGAATTTTTGCAGTAAGAAAAAGACACTAAAATATGACCTTTAACACATTTTTAAAGTCGGCCTTTAATTTGGCTTCAAAGAGTGAATTGCATACAGAATTCACCAGCAGTAAATATTGTGCTAGTGTCAGTCTTGGACTAAAGAAATCCTTTAAAGTTAGTTATGCTTCACTTTTGACAGATCAGATGGACTCAAATGGTGACAGCAGCAGGGTGCAGGAGTTCCCACTTTTATTTTTTGTCATAGTGCGGTTGTTAAATATTATGTTTGGAGCAGAGGGGATCTTTCTGTTTACAAAATGAGCAAAAATAGGAAATGAAAGCGCAAAATCAAAGCCTAGCAAACCACTGACAAACCTTTTTTCTCAGTTACAGCATTCACACCAAGGAGTGTTGTTGTTCAACATGCTGCATTCACTGATCAGCTGCCAGGTTGTTTAATCTGAAAATTGTCCGGCAACCAGATGATTTCTCTCAGTTCTGTTTAGGGTAGCTGACTGAAAGCAGCATGTGTGTCGATGCATCAGGTGACATCGGTTAACAGCTTCTCTGTAATTTATCTTCAGGAACGAGAGTGGACGACGCCAAAGCTCTGATCGCTTCCAGCCCTCTGAAAATCCTGGCCTGTGACGACCTGGACGAAGCTGCAAAGATGGTAAAAACACACACTTACACACACTTGGCTCCGTCTTTGTTCGTTTGACCCGGACGTTCCGGCTAGAAACCGAGAGAGGAAACGCTAACTGCCTGAGGAAGGAGGGTGAGTTCTGAGGAGAAGAGTCAGATGATGGAGGTGTTGAGGATCAGCAGTCGGATCTCACTTGGAAGTGTGAATTTACATTTCCACATGTTTCTCTTGGGTCATAGAAAATGTTTTATTTTCTTCAGGAACTTGAATGAAGGTTCAATAAAATCCTTGTGCATGTGCAGAATCCTTTGAGTTTATTTTAGTAACATCTTAACTTTCTGCCTGACGAAGTACAAAACTGTACACTGCAAAAACACAAAATCTCACCAAGTAATCTTGTTTTCAGTCAGTAATTTTTAGATGCAGATCTAAAGTACTAATTCAACTGGCAGATTTTTTTCACTTAAGACAGGAAAAGAATATCTGTTTATTAGTGAAATAATCTGCAGTGGATCTGGAACTTTTTAAAAATCTATATTCAAGAGTTGTTGACTGAAAACAAGCTTATTTATTTTTCTGAAAAGTTATTTTTGAGTTAGTGAGAAGTGTTCTAATAGAAACTAGACCAAAGATACTTGGTAAGACTTTGTGTTTTTACAGTGTTCAACATGGTGCGCACTGATCGCCTCTGATCTTCTGTTCTCAGGTTGTAAAGCTTTCTGAAATTGTTTCCTTGGCAAAAGAAGCTCAAGTGGACATCACCTTCCAGCTGCCCATCTAAGGAACCCCCTCTTCTCCCTGTCGCCCCTCAGCGACCTCCACCCCCCCTCCACCCCACTCACCGACAGTAGGACCGACGTCTCCAGATGTGTCCACCTTCACCTCAGTCGTCTTTCCTGATGGCAAGACTCTGAACGGCTTTCACTTCGAGCAAACTACTTTCTACACGCTCTTTTGTTGTTTCCACATCTCAGTCAATCCCACAATGTTTTGTCGCACGTAGGATGATGCGCACAAGCCGCTCCCAGCTTCAACCCCCTCCTTTACTCTCCACAACTCTGAGAGAACGACTCGCGATCGTTCAGTCTGTTTACTTCCTTACTTGCTCGAAAGACCTGGTTTAAAAAAAAAAAAAAAACTAGCACAGAGGTTATCATCTAGTTCACTGCCGATCACATTTAGCTTATAATCCGTACCAGAACAGGCAGCGCACAATCGTTTAGCGTATTCAGAGGTTTCTCATGGTCACAGACGGCTGATTGAATTGTTTCAAATTGAACACTTGAGACTTTCAGACTCTGGCTTCCTGATTGTTTGTCATCGCTTCATTCGCAAATGAGAAGTCGGTACGTTTTTATTTTTTTTGTTTGTTTTTTTGTTTTGTTTTTTTAGAGGGAAGTATGCTGGTGGTCTTTTCAAACACAAGAGTTTCAGGTGAATCTTTAGTATTTCATGACCCAGTCAGTATTTTTTGGTCTCTCATACAATCCAAGTTATTGCAGACGAGTTTGTCGATCTTCATCTGGTACCTTAATAAAATCTTGTGTATTCATTACAATAATGCTGTCGGGAAAATGACTTCACTGTTGTCACAACTGAAAGGGTTTCAGATTTATTGAACATGTACTCAGATGGATATGTAGAGAAATATTCAGTTAAATCACAATTTGGTAATGATTTTTCTTGCAGTTCAGTTTGTTGAAATGCTAGGCTAACACACTTTATGCTATTTTTTATTTGCTGTTAAGTCATAAGATAATTCAATTAGTTTTTTCTTTAGTCGTGCTCGAACAAAATATGGAGAAAAAGTTTGTAATTTTTTTTACATACTTAGATCTTTGAATGTTTTAAAACTGAATGGCTGGACTTTCGGCTGCTTTCTGAACAGTACAAACAGCTGTTTATACATGAGCGTTGGCAGTTCAGATGGACAACAAAAACATCAGAACATCTCTGCTTGAAAGTAAATCGTACATATTCTGCTTCGTCCTTTTGGTCCTTTTTGGACCTCACATCCTTTCCTGGTAGACTATACAACATTCTACTTCTATTAATATTGAACAGTGAAGAAGAGATATTGGATATTATCCTTAATTGTGTCCTTAGCTTTTTACTTCTCATGTGTCTGTCGCAGAAAACAATCTTTCTACCGTTTTTCTTTTTTTTATAATGCAAAAATGTAAAATTCATAGTTTGAAGCATGTTTTTCCCTCTGGTTTTTTCTAATTGGCTCAAGTGATGTTCAGGAAGTAGGAAGTAAAAGCTGATGATCCCGAGTCTCACATCTTTGTTTTTCCCTTTTTAAATCTCAAATCTCCTGTCGTCTTGAGTGCCGGCTCAAAACTAAGGAACCACTACTGTTCTTTTGTGTGTTTTTTGTTTTTTAGGTTACAAAAAAATAGTTTGCTGCTGGACTCTTCAGCTAATCCGTTAGCTGAAGAGTCCAGCTAGTATTTCTTTATGTGAACTAAAACCTGCAGGAGCCGTCACACAGCAGCTGCTTCTCTTCCAGTTCTGTATCTAAGGTCAGAGTCTTGCTCGTCTGCGCCCCCCTCAGATGAACTGTGAAACAACTGTAGTTGTTTTCTCTCCTCCCTCTGTCTCTCCCCTCGGCTTCCCCCGCCTCAGCGTCGCGAACACGAGCAGACATTGTGAGTTGTATGTTATTTTATCTTGTAAATAACCAGACTGCTGTTCTCACTCTGTAACATATTTATGATCCTCTGAAAAGAGTTCGACATTGAAAAGAATAAATAGAGAACAACAGCAAGTTTCTTTTCATCTCCAGTGTTTTTTGTTTGTTATTGTTTTGAATGGTTTGAATACAGAAAGCCTTATTAAAAAAAAAAATTAAAAAATGAACAAAGTATAGGTTTTTGTGCCCTGGGGTGGACATTAGTAAGAGTTTACATGGGCACTAGCCCAGGGCACCAAGTTTTGGGGGCGCCTCAAATATTTAAAAATTTTTTGTGATGAATGCTTGTGACTTCTAGATTTATATAAAACTCATAGGCCCATATGAAGTGTTTTTTTTTTTTTTTTTTCTGATGTTACATTTTTATTAATCTGGACTCAAATATTCAAAAACTCTTATAGTGCATCTTTTTGCGACCAACATGGATTCGTCTCACATAGGATGTTTTAAACCTACCTACTTTCTAATCTACTGTAATTTTCATGAGTAAAATGTTTATTTGTTTAACTTTACATTTTTTTGGTGAGGGCACCAAAACTGGCTGTAAGCCCAGGGGCCCTTATGGTTCTAAATCTGGCCCTGTTGAGGCCAAAACAAACAGTCTTTGGAAGTTATCTGTCATTTAGTACATTTTAAAAATATATGCTGAAACAAAATGACATGTCCGGAGGATGACCTGCCTAAGAAATCAGTGACCCTTTGACCATTATCAGTCTCCATGGTAACAAGAGTGAACAAAATTGCCCCTTCTGGAAAGCGGCGGGATTTTGTGAATCTATGACTTTGAAAGACCTGTGCATATTTGTTTGTTTTTATTTTTAAGATGCAAATTTTGTGTATAACAGTTCCAGAAAAAAAACACTGGAAGGATGACAGGGTGAACTTTTGATCAGAATTAATCAATCAAACATATCTGAATTATTCTGGAATATGGATTTGTCATGTAACATGTCCTGAACTTTTCCTTTATTTACTAGTTGCGTTCACTCAGACTTGAACTGGCTGTTCTTTTGGCAAATGCTACAGTATACATTACCACTTTTATTATAAGAGAAGTTTCTAAGATAACATAACTCCTTATTGTTGTCAGCAGAGGTTTGGTGGTTTGGTGCAGGTCAGCTTTAAGATCCACCAGCTCTGCATCATCGTGTTTAGAGCCGTGAAACATTCTTGTTTCTTAGAGCAGGAGAGCCTGCTGCACACCTGCAGTTATAGATTGATGTCAATAGATGTCACTATATGATCAATTCTAATATCACTTCAGTTTAAGTATATTATACATTTATACTTTAGTCAACTTTATCTGCTTTCCACACATTTACATAATCACTGCTAATTTAAGATTATAAATATCAGTTTATTTCAGAAGTTATATTCTAATATGAAACTTTTTACATACAGTAGTGAACACTGTCTGATACTTTTCCCTATTGTTTCCAATAGAAAAAAATTGCCTATTTTTTTTGGTCATAATTTTAAGACTAGGCTTAAGACTTTCCTTGTTGATAATGCTCATAGTTAAAACAGCCACAAGCTGATGATTTTTCCTAATTTTCTTCATCTACTCTCCAATTAGCATAATCTGCTGTTATTTCAACTGTTAACTTTGTTTCACTTTTTTTTTCTCCATAGAAGCTACACCTGGTCGGTGGTTCTGTTTTGGCCGTGATTCTTTCCTGGAGGAGGAAAGAATCACGAATAGGGAGAATCCTTCTCCCTATTCTGCTATTAACTTTTTACTTTTTGTTAACATTTAAACCACTCCCACATTAGTTCTTTTTTGTTTTTTTCATGTGTCTCTGTCTCTTCTCAAACACCTGGTTGGTTAAAGCAAATGGCTGCTCCTTTTGAGCTTTGGTTCTGGTTCTGCTTGATGTGTCTCCCTTTTAAAGGTGAGTGATTTCCTCTCCACTGTCGCCACCCAGCTAGGTCAGAGCTGCAGTTTCCTAGTTTCTGAGCTTCCACCTCACAGAGCAGCTCTCCCCCTCTCAGCTCCTTCAGACTAGCCAGCAGCAATTAGCAAACACCTGGTGGAACTGAGCATCTGCTGAGTTCATAAGAGCTACTTCTCAGTACAACGCTGGTAGAAACGTTAAAAAGTTAACAGAGGAGCCATGTTGTGATGACTTCCTGAAGGCAGACTTTCAGAAAGAGCAGGAGCTTCTTAAAGAGACAGAGGCCCAATTTCAAATTACAAACATTAAATTATGTTAAATTACATATTTAATGCCATATTTGGTATATATAGCTTCTCTTTTTTAAACCAAAAGTAACACACTTTGGATGCCCCTGCTCTGAACCATTTTACTGTTGCTCCAGATGTTGCATTGCATCTCAATAAAATGAATTTGCTTGCAGTGCTATCAAGACAAAATGCTAAAAATATTCTAGCAAAGCAATTTTGATCATAAGCAGAAAAACTGCAGAGTGCCGTTTTTAGTCACAAGCAAAATTTATCCTTGTATCTGTTCAGAAATATACCTGAGTTTGAGACGTAGAGAGAAAAACACGCCCGCCTCTGCTCTCGCCTCTGACAAGGAGCTGGAATCTGAACCTAACTGAGGCATTTTCAGTTTCTGAGTTTGTGGGCGGCGGTTAGGAACGTCTGAGCTGGATCCCAACCAAACCTTCTCTGCAGCTGATTTCATGACGGGGGGAAAATATGGGAATGACAGAAGTCTCAATCTGCTGTCACAGGATTTAGTCGGAGCGCGTTGAAATCAGGGAAACATCCTGTGAAATTAACCTAAAGTAGCTCTTAGCAACAATCACCAATTTTTGTAAACATTTTTAATCAGATTCTTTTATTTTCACTTGTAAACAGTTATTTGAGACTGATTGGAAAGTCATTGTTAGCGAGGCTGTGAATAATGATTATTATTCTTTGTCTAGTGAATGTTGAGGATGTGCCTGAATTCCCGATTTATTACAAGAATACATTTATATTTTTGAAAGGTTCCCATTTTGACAGAACTGAAGGTTTTTATATAAAGGTTAGGAATCATGTCAATGTCTCTCTGTAAAAAAACCCCAAAACATCCAGTTATCTGTTCTGAGTTTGCTCTGAACATTTTTACATTTACAAATTTTAAAAAGTATAAATGTAGGAATAGCTCACAAAGAAGAAAAGGTGTGAAAGTTTGAAACACAGAAATTCACTGCAGACAATCAATTTGTCCGTTTACAAAGACAGAAGTTTTCACGCCCCTTTAACTTGTCCAGATTGTTTCAGCAACAAACTTTCTTTTAATGCGATTTGATGCAATACCACACAGTGTGGGCCACGATTAGGGTTCATGTGTCACATGTAGCCAATATAAGTTTGTCAAACTTACTTTATGACGACTTAATAAACTTAATATATTTACTTGGATTAACTCAAATTGATGACTGGTAGCAAATTAACTCATATGAACTCATTTGATTTTGCACTTCTGATATGCCATCAATTACTGTTAGCTTTTTGTTATTGTAAGGCAGTGCACAAGTGTTCCAAAGGAGGGCGCTGTTGTTTTCTGTAATTGCTGGCACTACCGCAATTCTGACATGTTCGTCCTGCCGGGGACACCGTAGTGCAGGGGATTTTTGTGCGCGAACCGCTGTATTCCTTACAGTGTGTTTACTGCCTGTAAGGTAAGCAGCAGCTCTGCTAGCCCGATGCAAAATATACAGTACATTAATAAACCGAACTATTTCTGTTTGTTCAGTTTGCCATTTAAGTTCAAATTACATGTTTGTACTGGTGATGCTTGATTATTTTGTAAAAAAGAAAACGATTGAATGCTGACAGTGTGTTTACTGCCTGTAAGGTGGACGAAATAAACGCGCCAAAGTGTCCGAAGAGCCCTGAGTCTGATTCCCTTTCTGCACGGATCACATCCCGCCTTCACACAAACACAACGCAGAGCCCATAGGGTGTCTTCCACCAGCTGCAGGTTTAGGGACAGAAAGCCTGGGTTACA
>CAEFZY010042619.1:0-19157 GCA_903066815.1 Brachyrhaphis roseni
ACAAACATCTACTCTATTCAACGCTAAGGTCTGCAATGTCTTTTCTTTCTCTGATTTTGTTCTGATTGTATTTTTTAGCTGATCTCATTGCATTAATGCTGCGTTTCAAGTCTCCACTGCACAGAGCAAAGACGAATGGTTAGCTATCTCACTATGCTGTGTCTTTTTTCTTTCTACCCATGAGAGAAGGTTACATCTAGACTGTCTGTATGTAGCTTTTGACACAATCATACTGATTTTTAATGAAATGATCAGTGTTAACCAAGTTTCTTTAAATTGATGTAGTAACAAGTAGTTAAATATGCAAATTACTTCCTAATTTGTCATTATTTTAAAAGAAAAGGAAGTCAAAATCCATGATTAGTCTGGGGAAAGATTAGATATTTGTGGAAATTACACACTACGACAATGATTAGGTTGTTGGGTTGAGTGTCATTGCTAGTTGCTGCACTCTTCCTCCCAAACCCTCCATCAAATCAACTCACTTTTCATTCCCATCACAGTTTAATTGCCACATCACCATCACATGACTCTTAATGAAGCCAATTTCTAATTGCAGAGGAAATGACACTTTATAATAACAGTTTTTGAAAATGGACGATTTCCAACAGCAAATGTGACAACCTCAGCTTGACGGATAGAGATCTGATTGTTTTATGACTGCAATCTCATTCACTATTTTATTTTACTTCTTTGGCCTCCGCTGATGCACAGGAGCTGCTGGCTCACATATGAAGATGGTCTGTGTGTAATATTGCATGCATGGCTGCTTGCCTTGTGTGGAGTATCTTTCCTTCTCGCTCGTCTCTCTCATTTGCTCAGACAAGATGGTTGCTGCTGTAATGGCCGTAATGGCGTTAAAGTTTTTTTCCTCTTTCTATCTGGCAATTTAAAGTGAAACATTGGCAATTTAGTCTGTGAGAGATTATCTATGAAACTTCCTTAACTCCGATTCACTCGAAAGTGGTTATTTCCATGGAAGTCGCCGTTTATGACAGACTCACATCAGCTTCTCTGCCTGAAGGAATTCCTCTCGTTGCCAGGACGATGTTGCTGTCATGGTCAAACACAGGAAGCTTTCACGAAGCATGGCAGTAGATGAAACTACACCCCAGCGAGCTCTTTCAACTTCTCTGTGACTCTCTACCTTGCTCTCGCTCACTTTCTCTCTGTATACCTTCTTACCTCTCTTTGCTCTCTCCAATAAAACTTTAAAGAGATAAGAAGCTTTTTTCTATTTCAGGGTCACCATTAGCCTGAATAATGCATTTACAAGGGAAGAGCAGTTTGGGTTCTGTGGAGGATAGAAGCACAGCCTTCAATTAAATTATACATCATTATCACAGCTGGCAAGTCTGGTGCGACGGTACCCTCTCCATCCTCCTCTAAATGTTCCATGTTTCTGTCTTGTCCAATATTGTGTGTCAAGCAACAGCCTCTTCCTGTGCCAGCGTGGAGCTGGTGAGGAGATCCCACCGCCTGAGCTGGATTCGAGGTGTGCATTAAAAATCGGAACATTTCAACCCTGGGACATATATTAATGGAGTGTTTCAGATTTGGAGAATATTACGTTCTCCAAATCTGAAATCAACACAGGACTCTACAGTGACATTCACATTTGAACGCCATTGTTCAAAAGCTTTAAAATAAGTGGAGCTTTTATTGCAGTGACAAAATATTACGCTTTTTAAATCATGCAATTTTAAGAACATTTATTGAAGCTGCAGTAGGTAACTTTTATAAATAATATAACTGTCACTATGTCATGATAGTATAACACGAGGCAGATAATCCACCTTCTCCCTGTGGTCTGACTGCCATCTGCAGAAATACATCCCTTCTGATCAGAAACCACCAATCAGAGTGAGGAGGCGTGTCTTAGTGCTGTCAACCAACCTTGTGCTTTCTTCTCACACCCCTCCCCTTCTTCTCTTCCCCACTAGAGCTAGTTCCACACGATGACGGAGCCTCCTGTGAATGCTAAGGCTAGTTAGCTTGGCCACAACAATACTACTGCAGATAAACAAATTTCCTGTAAATCTAAGTTGTTTTCCTGTTATTAGCACATTAGCACAAACGAGCATGGTTGACAGTGAAAGTTTCTCCTCCTGGCTTTGATTGGTTGATTTTGACTGGGAGCTGCATATTTCTACCTTGTATCATCAAACTTTAAGCAGATGAATACATGTTTTCTATATCTCCAGCGACAAAAACCTCTGACTGTAACACCAATAATCACATCTAAATTGTGAAATGAAATGATTGCACTTAAAATATGAACATTTCACCTGCTGTGGCCCAAACAGTCTCACTACTTCCTTCTGGTCCACATGGCTTTGACTTGTACACCTGCTTGTGTGTTTTCAAATGTTGGGATTTGTGTAGAAGAAACATTCAGTTAGCTTGACTTCTGCTGTTAACACAAAGGTACTGAAGACAAAGTATAAGGTATAAAATACAATTTATAGAATTTTTTGTTAAAATTGTTGTACACAACATAAATACGGAAGTTTATTTTAGTAATTTCACAGTTAATAATTACAACAAGGCCTTCTCCTGGCAGAATTTAGAGGCTACATGTTCAGCTTCATTTTCGAGTTTCTCCTACCAGATGCTGCATTTAGGAGAGGCTGCAAGAAGCTTTCGCTTTGTGTGAAGTATGTCAGGGCAGCATTTCTGTAGAGGAACAGCATTTACTGTCGGATTAAATTGTCCAACAAAGCTGTCCCCCCTTCCTAAACCAGGATGTGTGTGACGCAGACCCCCTCTGCTGCCTTCACATGTCACAAAAGGCTCGAGTTACTACTTACTACTCATTCTGTCTTTACTTAGTTTATTTTAAATATGGACAGAAATACCAGCTGATGACAGGAAGCAGGGGATTTTTAACTCGATCAGCTCTTAAGTTCAGCAGAAAATGTTCTTGCTTTTTATCCAATGAGTTTTTTTGTTGCTCTAGTTGCTTTTTTCTTCTTTGTTGAAGTTGTTATTGCAGGAGGAAGATGTAAGGTTGGCTATTTTCAACATGCTGAGTTGTGTAAAAATTCAATTTAGGAGACGCTCAGAGATATGCGAATCTATTTAAAAGGAAAGGAAAGAGTATGCAATATCTCAAGACATGTCTGCTGTTCATTCAAGCAGCGAGAAAAAAGGGTAAGGCTTCCAGCAGATAGGCTGACCTTGTTGTGTTAATCATGCTAATTGTTTATGTAAGATGCTGAAGAAAGTTGAAAACATGAACTGTCATTTATTTCTTTGTTTTAAAATGTTAAAATCCTGCTTTATATGATGTCATTATGTTTTTCATATAATTTCATAAATTTTTTTTCATATAAAATTGTCAGTTTAAATGACATGCAGTCCTTTATTGTTTGTTCTTCAGGAGGAGTTGCAGTTATTGAAAATTGTCTGCAAAACTCTGATTAATGCAGCACAACGATGCTCCTCCATTATGTCGTTTGAACCCCTTCTTTGGAGCATTGGGCTTAGAAGTAGCTCATATGATGAGCTCAGCAGACTCTCAGTTCCACCAGGTGTTTGCTAATTGCTGCTGCCGCTAGTCTGGAGGAACTGAGTTGGGAACGGTGTGCTCTGTGAGGCCAAAGCTTGGCTGGCTACTGTAGCTCTGTGGTGGAGCTTTGTGAAAATAGGCGGAGCTCAGTTGGAGCAAGTGTTTAGGCTCCCCTGAATGGTTGCCATAGGCGATTCAAGGCTTTCTCAGACATGCGAGAAGCAATCAAACCAATGTTCCAGGTATGTTTTTGATGAGTAAATAACGTAACATGATATAAAGCTTAAAAAACTAAATTTTACGAAATATCCCCACTTTAAGGAAATTGACTTCAATGTTTTTTTTTCTAAATTGGCAGAGTAATTCACATTATGCTTAAACTGACGGGGAATGGAAGTCTGTAGTTACATTAATAATCACCATTGCAAGATTTACATATATACATATTTCTATATTAGGATAAAGATTTTACATATACTGTAAATAGCAGATTGCCATTACAGTTATGAGCTTTACTTTAAGTCCTGCTGCTTCCGGCTCTTTAAAGTGTAAAAGAAGATGTTAAAAATCGTAATTGTCAGACTAAATCTGCTATCCTTCTTGAACAAGAGCTCAAAGCTGCAGTTAAAATGGGGCGTTCCCCAGTGTGTTATTACTTGCCCTATATTAGTGCTGCATTATTAACGTTATCCTGAGTCCTCTAGTTAATTAACCCCAAAGACCTTAATTTACCGTTGAATAATGCATAACAATGGATTAACTTCCTGTTCCTCGTTATTAAGATCGATTGATTAAAATCACAGCTGCCTTATCGGTCAAGTTTGAATATGACAGTATTATCAGTGACTTCCCATTATTGAGGTACCCCTCAAAGTGAACTTCAGGTTACAGCGTCCCATTTCCAGTCGTGCTGACAGAGCAGAGGCATGAAGTCATTTTTGAATCCTACCAAAGTCAGTGAGGTGTGTAATGCACAGTTCCAGACTTGCTCAAATAATTTGATGCTCTGATAAACTTTGTCTTACAGCAAGTTTTTGATAACAAGATATAAATTAGGATGAAAGGACTTTTCCAAATCAGACCAAGCTCAGTGAGAATCATTTAAAACCAATCTACTATAATTCCTGTCCTGGTGCCAAGTGTGATTTATACTGCTGTACAGAAGCAAACTGAAATACTGTCCTCTTTTATTTTGATACCATTAAATACAACAGTGTCCTCAACTGATTTCAGAGGAGATTGTATGAGGCAGCAAAAAACTTGGTGCATTCACACCATTGTTGTGTAGTTAACTTTTATTGAACTCCAGTTCATTTGACTAGAAAGTCTGATTCAAAAAAAGTTAATACTGGTCCACCTAAAACCTGGGTCTCGGTGCGGTTCCAATGCACATGTGGAGACTGCTCTAAACACGGGAAGTGGACATTTGCACAGGGCATTCTGGGTAAATGCAACCAAATGCGTGAGTCTTGTGCTAGGACAAGACAAAAAAAGAAATCCTCCAACTTCTAAACTCTGACTCCACTCCAGTTTTGTTTACATTTCGTGAAGAAGAAAGCTGTGCTCTATGGGTTTGTAACATTTTCTTCAGTGGTTCTGTTGACGCTGCCATCTTTAAAGGGCTGGAAATGCCAGGTGGTGACAAAGGAACAAACAACACAGCCTTCAGCTTAGTTTGGCCTGACATGCAGTGCAGTGCAGCCGGTGGCCTTTTATTAGCAGATTGTGCCCACCTCTGTAAAACTCCGCCCATAACAGGAAATCAAAAAGAACATTAACAACAAGATTCAACAGGTTCTCAGTTCAGCGCCACCACAGGCGAGGGGGGGAATAGGTTTTCCCACAGCGCAGTGTGGAAAAGCACTGCAGCAGCTGAAAATGTAACAAATGTTACAATTTGTCCCCAATTGAATCAGGTTTGAAAACCCCCTAAGGAAGATTTTGACAAATTCAGCAGGTGTGTGAACATTAGAAACATAAAAGACCTTCTTTTTATATTGCTGACAAAGGTGGTTCTACAAAGTGTATACAAGTGGACCTGATACAAATCCAAGCCACACTTTCCAGATTTCTATTTGACAGGCAGTGCTACTTAAAGGTTGCCATTATACGGCTACAGTCGGTGTGGTATTATCCACATGTGTACTTTTCTATTGTTGGGTTAGTGTTTGAGGTCCAATTTATCATTTTCCATTTACTAGATATAAAAAAATCTATCTCAATATGTTTTGCTTCTGCCTTTCAAATGTAGTTCTACAATTATGAAAAAGCAGCCCCTGATGTCTCCCAGATCCTCTGCTGAGGTTTCCGAGCACGATTTCCTGCCGAGACCAAAACAAGTCATCTAATGCTGACCCAAAGACAACGGGCGTAAGGCGCCGTAACCGGCAGGAAATTGTTTTACCTGTCACTTTCATTTTTGCTTGAGCTGATAATATGTGTGAAATAAGAAAAAAATCTGTCTTCGCGCAAGCTCCAATCTGTGTTTTCATTTGTGTCATAAACGCTCCCGGAGAGGGTCTGCCACCTTTAAGTTTTCGCTGAAATGGGCGGTCATGATGCGGTGGTGGAGAGATGTGAATAAAAGGTCATGTGTGCTTTGAAAGATGAGACGAAGGGTGTGCACACAGAGACTGGATTAAGAGTTTAATGACTGGTAAATTGTGGTGTTACGTCCAAGGTGACCCCTGTGGAGAGGTGATCATGCCAAAACTAGATGAAGAGGGGAAGGTAATCCTTTCTTTCCTCATTTTCAGATAGCTGTCACCAGTGCAAGGCTTTGTCACCAAAGCCCAAGGCATGTAATTACACTTTTATTGGCTTTAGAGAGACTGCATCACTCATTTAAAGAATAATCTTACTTAGAGTACCACTGACAGTATAGGTAGATCACACCTGCATGAGAGCCTCATGTTCTGACGTTCTACAGTTTAATAGGCTTTGTGCTATTGATTCGATCCATTGTCAATAGTGCGCATGAATGCTGTCAAAAGGAAACTTTTCCTCTCCTCCTCAGTAAGATGTTTTGGGAGCCAGAGAAGCAGTGCTGTAAAGAGCGTGACAGCAGCAGCAGCAGCATGCATGTCTGGGTCTACTGCCAACCAGCCTTGACACCATTAGCTGTGGTGACACATTAAGGTTCAGTTTGCCTTGTAATTTGTTTTGTCTGTCAATTTGATGGATGTCTTGTTTGCCGGCACTTCCTCACACATTGGAAAATGGTGGCTCGAGGACATTGTTAAACGAACTTCAGAAAGAGAGGCAGGAGGCATTTGTTTTCTTCAAACAGGTTTTTTTTTTTTTGCGTTAATGGCCGTGTGTAACATCGGTCCTCGCTCCTAACCAAGCCAGATAATTAAAGGTGAAAAGCTCATTTGAGGACAAAGGAAGTGGAGTTTCAGAGGCGTGAGAGTGCTAGAAATGGAGTACATTATTTTCTTCCTTTGACCACTATGAAACTAAAATGTAGTCCTGTATTATGTTGCAGCTTATGTTAGTTCAGTTGATGTGTCTTTAATTTGAAAGTAATGCTGCTTTCTTTGTTCTCACTATTGACTGAAAATCATAACTATTTCTGGTCACTTCTTTCACATATTTGTCACATTGAAACCTGAACGTTAAGGTATATTATTTTATTGGTGGGATTCAATTAAAACATTTAATTAATTGCAGGATCTGTAATTAATAAAAACCTACATCAACAAAATGGGCAACATGTTCAATTAAATATTTCTTTTTCTACAATAGTGAGTAGACAGTTTTACCTGGTGCTTAGGTTAGTCAACAATCAGATTAATGCAAAGTGATTTTATACTCATTCAGCTTTCAAGTTATCCAGGAAACTCTGATCATTCATGGATCTTCTATAGTAATACTGACTGTGTACGCTGACATTAGCGTTGGGGATGTCTGTGCTGCTACATGTTTAGCATTGAGATGCTAGTTTAGGCATAAATAGCTAATTTAGGCTAATTCCTTTCAACACAGCTTGAACACAATACTTGTCTTTTTCAGATCATTTTGTTTAAGTAAAGATAAACCCTTTGTGGGTCAAGAGAAGCAGTAGTCATTCATCGCTGTTTGTGGATGTGGCTTGTGCATCAGATTTATGGGCGTAGCAGAAACGTGTGAAAACTTGTAAAAGCTGTACAGATTGCAATTAAAAAGTGTTAAAATCTATGTTTAAAATCTATGGTGCATCCTAATTTATTCATATGATAGACCAATATAAAGCGGCCATTAATGTAAATTAATGAAGTATTGTAAGGATGCAAATTTGACCCCCAGTGTGGCATACATATGTATTTTAACTCCTTTTTAATCCGATACCCCAAAACAAAAAGTCTCCTGCTTGTAAATTTTAATTTATTATAAAACATTTGAGGATCTAATAGATCATCACATTTGTTTGACAGCGCTAGAAAGAAAAACAGCAGAAAGCAGCAGACACTGCTTAAGTCTTCAGATTGTGTTGGATGTTCAGATATCTATCCAGTCTGACTGAACTTGAGTTATTTTGCAATAAATGGACAAAACTAGCAGGAACGTACTTCAGAAAATGTTGCCGCTATGATTGCAGTCCCCAGGAATGCAGCTGCCGTTTTTCAGATTGTTGTAAAGTTTCTATCATCTTTCCTTTTCCTTCTGCTTGACATCTACTTTGTGTTCATTAAATGCATAACCCCCCAAAATTGTAGCTTGAAGTTGTAGCATGAAAATACTTAAAAGTTAAATGGTCTTAATACTTTTTGAAAAGTGGTGTAAGTTCAGTGAGGACTTAAAACGGTGTGACAAAAGACTGGCTGCAGCAGCTTTTGTCCAGCTGACGGGTCAGGGAAGTGGCTGTACAGAACTATTGGACGTCTAAGTGCACCAGTGCTCATCCCCAGCTGTAGTGTGGCAAAGCCGTCAGAGCTTCTACTGGGCCCACTCAGATGTGGAAACATTTCTGTTACACCTCCAGCTCAGCCTAATGAGGCAGCTCGCCATTACCTACGATGTCTGTAATGTCACCGCAGAGGCTGTGAATGAACAGAAGAACCAGCTGCACTTTATTTGGTGCTCAAGCTGGAGCTTTTCTTAGCACAAAGATGTAACAATAGGAGGAAAATCTGTTGCCCCTGGCAAACCTTAGTCCCTACAGGTTAGACTGTACCAATGTCTAAATGTTCAGATTCCTGGGTGTTTTATTCACAAGTTACTGTCTGAATATTAACATTCTGATGATATTGTTTCAAGTTTGAGGTTAAACACTAGATAATTATGAACGAACACGATTTAAGACCAAGATCTCCTACAGATGTGATCTGAAAGGATTTTCACTACATATCTGTAATAATGTCTTCTTTTTGTAACTGTACAATTTAAATTAAATGCATCTTTTTGAGCTTTTAAATACTCATTTTTTTGTAACAACCTTCACTTTGGGTCATCAATTCAGTTCATTTCTATAGCGCCAATTCACAGCAGATGTCATCTCAAAGCACTTTAGAAAAAATCATTTCCAGTCAGTCACACACACGTTCCAACTGACTCTACTTATCGAACACAGTGTGCTCAGTTATTTAGTCAAAGCAGCTTAAAAAGTTTCTGTCGTTAAGTCTGAATTCCACTTTGATGAAATGTTTGGGATCAATGGCGATACTCAATGCCTTATCACATTGCTCGACTGACGCTCAAACTCCAACTCTACAGATTTAAAGGCAAATGTTTGTTTTTAGTAATAGAATCAGTTCTCCAGAGAACTGATATGGAATGGGAAAACATATTTACTAAGTATTAATTTGTCCTTATTTACAATGATTTTGAGAAATCCCTTCATGGTTCTAAATGGGGCCCACAAACAGCTGAACCTGGAATAAAAGGTTCAGCTGTTGTGAAACTTGAATTTTCAGGGTTTTGCTGCGTTTAATTGTTAGCCGAATATATAATGTAAACCTAATTGATCACATTTATTCCCTTCAATTGAATTAAATTGATTATGCTTCATGATACCAAGTGGTTACCTGCAGGTCATCACCAAACACTCTGTGTTTTTGAGTTTCAGAGTTTTACTGGTCTTGCTTTAGCTTGATTGCATATTAAACTTTTTTATTGTTATTTTTCCATAGAAAAATCTGTTGTTGGTTCCACAAATAGTCAAATGTTTGTTCTGGTTTGATTTGCCCCTGCTCCATATCACACCTATGGTTTATTTCATCAATTTCACACCTATAAAACTATTTTTCAGTCATATACTCAACTCTAGTACATCTATGATGAAGTATTATAGCCATTGTAGATGTGGTGATGGGGAAAGAGTACATTTTCATCAAAAATCTCTGAAATTTTGAGATTAATTTCAGAAATTTTCAAGAAAAAACTTGGAAATTTGAGAATTTTTGACTTTTGGAACTCAGAAATTTCCAAGTTTTTTTTAACCCTCCTTTTTTCTATCTGCAATGCCCCTAATATCGTTTTAAACATATCAGTTTATTTCTCCAGGTAGTTAAGTATTTTTGATAAATTATGGTGATGAATACTTATTAAAAAGTATGAAATTCCCATAAAATTTAATATAACTGAAATTTCCTTCCTGGTGGAAGACTTTATATTATACTCCATTCTTGTTGTTCTGGCTCCCTTTTTATATCCACTGGCTTATAAAATATGATGACATATTTCTCCTAAGAGGCCTCCAGTTCATAGCTGATATTTATTTTACATAACCTAATTTCCTCACATTAGATGGAGTAGATTACAGAAAATTACGTTAAATTATTGGTCGTTAAGGCAGGTGTGAAACCTCCAAAGGACCCAAAAAAGACTTGTGCGAAACAATCGAAATACAAAATAGCAAAATTACCTACAATTCTTCCTTGCTGACTGATTACTTTGTACTTTTCTCTTCTTCTAAAAAGAGTGGTGGGCATCAAAGGCTCTTCTAGGCAGCTCAGCGAGAATGTTCCTCATTGTCAACGTCTTTGTTAAATTATTCAGTCTGCAGATAAAGCTTGGACTTCATTAGGGAGAAGAAATTTAAACTTAATAGTATTGTGCTGAGAAACAAGCAGGTAAATTGAAATTAGACAATGTTTGGCCTGAAATTAATTAATTAATTAAAAGTCTGCACCAGATGTTAGTTGCATCGACAGCAGCATTCAATTTGTCATTGTACTTGCTAGGCTTTTGGATTTGTTAGTTAAGGTGAGAATTTTATGCTTTTTGGGAGTATATACAGAAACTGCTTTACAAAAACCAATCAATGAAAACAAAAAAAATAAAAAAACAGGCTTGAAAACTGTGATCTCTCCTGGTCAACAATATGATCCACCTAGCTGCAGACATGAGGGCATTGTTTGTTTAGATCTGAGGCTTTATAGTTTATTGATACTTAAAGAGGCCATATTATGTAATGAAGCCTAATGAATTTGAACTGGAAGACTCGTCAGCCACACCTGCATCATCCAATCACTGCGTCACGTCCATCCTCAGCCACCCTATCGGCATCTGACCAAGCCTGTCATATCCATGTCCATTCACCAATCAAGCTTCCGTTTATAAGGACATTCATTCATGGCGTCATCCGCTTTCCAGCTGGTCTCAACCCACCTCCGCCCCTTCTCCACCTCCATTCTCCTGACTCCTTCAGTCTTCCATCTTTTCTCCAACCCGGGCCCCGTGGGGTGGGGGAAATCGGCATCGCAAATACTCATCCAAGCTTATTGCAATTCACAGCACAATGTCTTCTGCTGGGATCCGAGCACCAAAGAACTTTAATTCATTTATGTCAATAAAACATCTTTTTCTCCATGTGAGGCTCTCCAGGTTGAATTGTTAGTGCCATTGTTCGTCTGTGCTTTGCGCTGCTCTTGCCTACCAAGATGGTGGTTCAGTGGCATGGATCACATCTGGTTCAAACTTGTTTAAACTATGTATATTCAGACATTGCCTCACAGGATTTTATGTCTAAGGCTGTTATGAAAAAACCCCAACAAAAAACAAAAACGGAATCCAAAATTTGGTGTGGATTTGAGTCTAAATTGGAAGAAATGGGTATTTATCCCAGTGTTTTTTTTCTACATTTAGAACATGAAACAAGACAAGTAAAATCAAAAATACGTTTCCAGAATGGAAAGCGAATGGAAATATTAGTCTATTTTCATCTCCTCTCTCAGCGACAGCAAGCATGTTGACGGCATCAATAAACGGGCTACAAAGGAATGAGATTATTTGAGATTTTCACCCATTCGGCTCACAGACGTAGTAAATGCAAATGACACGGTGGAACACAGTCAGGTGGCCACCTCGAGTGCATCCTATTATTAGACGGAGGAAGGGAACAGTGTGTGGTGGGAATCGGGGTTCTGTTTTTGATCTGACAGCTCCGGTTGGTTTTGTGTGAGAACAGAGACAACAGAAGTGAGTTTACTCAGCCTGAGGACTTTATTGAAGTCAGTAACCCCTTCGTGTCGCTGCTGTTCACTTATTTCCTGGAGGTTTTGTTTGTTACAGTACACCCTGCAATCTGAGGGAATGTGTGAAGAGCAGAATGAGACGGAAACAAACATATCAGTCTCAAAACCTTGGATTCTCTGCCATTTTTTTTTTCCCCCCAAAGATCGAAAGCAGCTGAATCTTTTCGCCACTATAATCCATGGAGCAGGGGGGATGAAATCTTATTTAGAGATCAGCACCAGCGCATCACAGCCATGATACTAACAACATGCAACTCGGCAAGCTCTTTTTAAGAGCCTTACAGCCTTGAGATGAGTCAGTCAGCAGAAAGACTCCTCGGCTCACTTTCTTTTTTTTTATTCTCCAATTAGAACCAGAACAGCTGGTGCTGGTTTCCCGCATTGCCGTGTCTTAAAAGTATCAATAGCTGTTAAAAATTGGAAAATGCAATGAATGTTTTCTTGATTGCTGTAGCCAAAATATGTGAAGTGGAGAGTGTTGGGGGAAATTCAAAGACAAAAGCATGGTGAATAAGCTTCGCCTCTGTTTGTTTCCTTTTTGGTCCTTTTCACTCCAAAGCCGAGCTTGTCTCTAAACGATATGCAAATTTAGAAGAAGAATGACTGTCTGGCTCCCTGAGAAGCTCAGACCCTTTACTGCCGTTTCAGCTCTAAACAGGGCTTTTTTTTTTTTTTTTTTTTTAAATTAAACTCTCACATTCTTCTGATAATGTTTGTTAGCTTCCCAGTCATTGTATTTAACCCATCTGGTCAGAATTAAAACATTTATGTTTCCCTGCTCTCTCAGTGATGCTTCTGAATAGTTTTTTATTCACTCACATTGCTTTTATTTTAAAGATTTAGTTTCATAATCTGACACAACTGTTTTGTTTAAGAGACATTTTGGGCAAAGAAAGAATTTTTAAATGAAGACTTGTGCAGCAATGCAGGTGGTAGAATATTAAAAAAGGGTATATTTATGCAAAAAAAATGCATTAAACAATCTTATCATAACTGGACATTTATTTAAAAAATGTATTAATGTTCAAAGCCATTTCTCCTTTGGTATATTTATCAGTTACCTACATCATGTGAACAAATTAGGACACTGAATATTCAGGTATTTGAAAAGAAATGTCCTAATATTGATATAAAATTTCTTAGGTGTGGTTAAAGTTATATAATTAAAGTTGAACTCTAAACATTAACATTGTTTAACTCAAATCAAGTACTATTTGAAGATATAATGTAGTTATATTCTGTGATTTTGCCACCAAACAAGTAGTTTGAGGTTATATTTTTAACCATGACTCCTCTAACTAATGGTGATTTGACATTAATCCTACATTCTGTGACATTTATGTTACAAGCTGTATAAGACAACTCAAATATGATTTTAGGTTTCAATAACAGAACAAATACTTGCGGTATGCATTTCAACTTGTCGTTCTATTTGTGTGAGAATTTCAGGGCATGAAAGGATCCTGATTATGCAGCTGTGAGAGGAGCAGCAGTAATTATCCAGTTGAAACTGGAAGCTCTTTTCTGCCTTCCAGAGTTGCACCTTTATTAACTTCAGCATCATTTTGTCTAAGGGTTACGAGTTCTTGTGCTCACAAATGTATTGATACCCCTTGATCAGTTCCCCATTTTGTCACAGTACGACCTTTGGGTGTGTGTAGCGTATGTGATGGACCAATATCAGGCTATAACAACTCACTGAATGATTTGAGGACATCGATTTTTAAAATTCCACAAGACAATCTACCAGCCTTGAGGCTTTGCTAAAATGTCACTGACATGATGAAACCACTTGCACGATTTAAAAAGATGAACTGCTGTGCTGTCATTCTGTGGACACACAAGCTTTTGATAATAAATATTTATTTCTCTGCTACAAATTCCACGGCATTGCATAGTGTGGCAGTTTTCTTCTGTAGTAATTGGGTCAAACGTGAGCGCCATCGTGTGATGTAATGAGGGTAAGTCAAAATGTGAACAACTACGACTGAGAACTTCCAAATCACTGAATGGTCATAAGCAGATCTATGGATATAATATTTATTCATCTTTAATTTTGATTTAACTCAGATAATCCAGATTTAACATAAATGTTCTGCGTATGGTGTTCAGTAACCAGCCTTCCTATTCCTCCTATGTTCAGGTCTTGAGTTTGTTTTTTCTAATGCTGATAACTGTATGGTATTTTATATTATAACATCAAGTCGACTTAATACAAAATTTTACATCTTTATAACTTTTAACTCATTTCTAAGTTACTGATTTTTCTTTTGTATTTTGAAAATGTATATTTTTTTGTAACATCAGTGAGTCTGAACAAAAAACAAAGTTTCAAGAAAATTATTTTATTCAAGTCAGAAAAATGTTCAAAATTCATGGTTTTAACATAAATAACCCAGGACTTAATGCCTTAACATTAGGTTTGCATGAGAATGTGGCAATAAAGCAAAACTGAAAATCGACATTCTTGTAGTTTTTCCGCTTAGTGACAGAAGATTGACTCAGAGGAGAGGATGGTTTTCCAGACCTTGTCACATTCGGATGATGTGCTGCCTTTTCTATCTTACACCCAACATCAAACTCCTGATCCCAATCAGGGCTTCTTCTTCTTCTTCTTTTTTTTATCTCTGTGTGCTCTGAAAGCACTCTACTCTCCAGCGTCACCCCAGCTGCTCCAGCGCTGCTCCTCAGATTAGAAAACTCGCCAGTTCTCGCCTTTATCTACCATTGTTCCCTACCAAACAAAATTGGCTCCGGAGGAGAGTGGGAAGGAAAATCGCTAGCTGACGAGACAGCCCGGCTTTATCTTAATCAGCTGCAGATATTAAAAAGTTACACAGAACAGTTTTTTTTTTCCTCTCCTGCTTTTCTCTGACTAAGGCCATTAGGGTTAACTCTGCAAAGGAGTGGGATGTAGCAGAGATTTGTCTGAAAGTGTTCCGACTTGAAGAACAAGGCTACAAGGACAATTTTGAATTTAATACAGCTGGTAGAACATGGTGGGATAAGCATGAAAAGAATCAATATGATGCTTAACAACAGTTGCTGCTACGGTTCTGGTGTCAAGGGCTCCTGGGGGGATGCCTACTGCATTATGAGTTTCGTTTTGTTATTATAACATGTCAATTTCAAAACTTGGAAAGTTGTCTTTGCAGCTTGCGTGGGTGGACAAGACTTTGTGCTTAGATGTGTCTGTCTTAGCCTGAAAGAAGCACATCACACAACAGACTCAAACTGTGAAGCAGACAGGGCAAACAATGGGTTTTACACGAGACATGTTTGGCAATGAAGAAAACATGCGTCTTTGCTGTTTTACATGACATTTAATGCGTTCTTTTGGAATTCGGTGAATCTGAATGCAAACGTTTCCTCTTGCGTTATGAAATGGCTGAGTGTACGCACGCCACGCACATTTAACCGTTCTGCTGAACAGATGACAGAAGCGAAGTGGGAACAACCTTGTCGGTGTGCGTCTCACAATGAACATGAACAAATCCACCCACGAATTGAAAACTCTCAAATGTGCATCTTGAGGTGACAAACGTCACTGACTTTGTTTTTAAAGCAAAACATATATTTGTATATCTTCACAAATCTTTTAGGCTGATGCCCTTTGGTTCAGTTGAAAAGAAGCTGTATCCTGTCAGTCAAGGTTTTGGTATGTCTGACTGGATATTTAACCAGAAATGATAATCAGTTTAAACTGGTTTATGTCCTGGCTAGGTTTGAAACGATTAATCGGTTTAATCATAATTAATCGGATATTGAAATAATTTTAATAACTGGAGGTCTTGAGGTTTATGTTGAAAGAATGTCTTTGTATTTAACTTCAGAGTATCAATATGACACACACGTCTCTACTAAGAACAGTTGAAAACGGCATCATGGAGAAGCATTGTTGTGGTGACGTGCTGAAGGAGGGAGTGTTGGAAAAGGTGGAGCTTCTTAAAGAAACAGAGGCCAATTTCAAGGCGTCCAATGTGGCTTAGTTTGAAGACAGATTAGTTTTTTCTTTTTCATGACAACTGAAGGTAACAGTTACTTGATCGCACAATGTGCCTGGAAAAGACACAATGCCACCTCTTTAATCCTTAAATTTGTACGTACAAGTGATATTTCTTTCCTACATTTTGACACAAACATGTTGACATTTGACAAGGGACTGTTTGCATTAAAAATCAGCCGCTGTCTTCTCACTCCTGGAGCTGAAATAACCACTGTCCCTTTGGCCGATAAATAGAAAAATGGACTTCAGACATGACAGTGAAGTCCAGAGGTCATGAACAGAACCAAGTCCCTCATCAGACATTTGATGGAAACCATAAGACAGTGACAGATTCTGTTTGACCTTGACCCAGGTTGACATGGCGGCAGCGAGCCAGTCAAAAGCCCCGCCTGTGACGGGCTCTCAGCTTCCTCAGAGCGCCCGACCCAACTCCTCTCCTCAGTTCTTCGTCAATAACAAACAGCCTTCGCCGCGTCTCGTCGACTCATCCCTCATATCTCTGTTCTCTGCAGCCCCTTCACTTCAAACCTCCCGTTTGGCCTAATTTTCCCAAGAGCCTCATGTATTAATCAAGCCTAAGGCCTGATTGACAGGAGTTATCGCCAGTGGATCAGTTCAGCTCTGCCTATCTGGCCCTTCCCGTCAGACTTGGAGACTATCTGAGCTTCCGCTATCTCTTGCGCCTGCAGCCAGTGTCTGCCACGAGGAAGGGCTGCTGCCGCGTTTGTGGCTCCCCTCTCTTATCTCTTTCATTTTTAAACATCCCACAATCAAAGAGCCCGTAGCAGTTCTTGGCTAATTGCTGGAGGATAATAAATTGTACGCCCCTGCCGCACCCCAACAACACTTCTGCTCTGTTAACCTCCACCTCTTGAACTTAACTCACAGTTGTGTCATTTGTTGCCACCTTTCTAGATCACCTGCTTTTGTGTTTTTGTTGAGCTACCCACCAAAACAAATCAGAGAAATGGAAATTTTTTTTTTTACCACGCCTCATTAGGCTACGCGGGGCTGCTAGAAATTTGGGGCACTGTGTCAGACTGTGTAGTTCTCATTTGAAGATACTGGTCTCTCTCATTGCCCTAATTTGAAGGATTACCATCTTTTTTATTATGAGCCGGTTATGTTAAACCAGATTTACTGTATTTAAACAGATGGCATACGAGGGTGTCAGTTTAGCATGAAAGGATTAGGCTCATTTCGCCATTTGGGTCTCTTTTAAAAAGCATCCGAATATTAAAACATGAGCGCATTAGGCAAGAGGCTTTCATGCAGCCTTGCTGAGTGCAAAACTGAGGGGTGGTAATTACTTGGGATACACCCTTGGTCCTACTAATGTAAGAGAGTTAATTACTCTTTGAAAAAAAAGAAGAAATGTTGCCTTTAGGCAACTTCTGCTCTTGACTTCAACGTTTCCTCTAAGCCTTATCTATATTCCAATAGTTTTTAATGGCTTTGCTTTAGTAGTTGTAAGCTTTACTGATATTAAGCAACATTGGCCCGTCGAGGCTTATCTGCGGCAAGATGTTCTCTTTGATTGCTATTTTAAAAGAAGCAATCATCATTTTGATGCAAGTGTGACAGTTTTGGCTATTAACTGGCATTGTAACCAGATACTTCAAACAGAAACCGTGAAATGTGCTCGAATAAACCCAAGCATATATTACTCCATCTGCTCGAAGTCTTACTTTAGCAATATTTGGAGACAGCATAAATTGTTAATATATTTTTTTCAGTTCAGTTCAAAAAGTATATCATTGATAAAAAAAAAATAGCCATCACACAAAAATATATTTTTGTCATGGACTGTAGCTGTTGAAGTCATTGTGATAAACCTTACTAGTGTCTTTACTGGACTGAAAAGGAAAAAGAAGACAGAAGATTCAAAGTCATCTTTTAAACAAGGGTGTCAACATCATGTTAATGCATGCAATTAACCTGAAAATCTGAATGCGTTAGTATCACATGATGCAGATTAATCAAAACTAAACGTCTCTCTCCAGTGGAGGATTACCTAGTTGACAGTACCCAGGCTCAACACAGAGGGAGCCAAGAATGACAGTGAAAGCTGAAAGATTTCCACAACAGCAGACGGCAACAAAAGTTGAACATTTTTCAACTTGTGTTGCATCACTAGCCCATGTGTCTAAGTGTGCAACCTCAAAATCTTACATGCACAAAATTCTGGGTTTGTCCTCATCGGCTGGATAAAGACAAGCGACTGTCGCCTCATGAGCTCCACAGGAGACGAATGGAGAGACATTTCTAAATTTACATTAATAACAAAATGAGCTTCTTTAAACTTTTCTGAATATTAAAACCTGGAAAACTGAGAATCTTCAGACATGTTTGGTTTCAGACAATAAAACATTTTCTCAAAAAGAAATTCTTGGAAACATGAATACAGCGGCGGTTTATGATGTGGTCTTCATGGGCAGTTGTCCAGGGTGGCATCAGGAAGGAGAGGGGAGCCCAAGCACTAGGAAATAAAATATATTTTATCTCTCATCCCATGAACCAGCTTACTACTACTTGCATGCATGTGTAGTGGAGTACGTTTCCCATAGTTGCTGATGAATACCAAGAGACCTGCTGCTATAGCTCCATTGAAAACAAACTAAAATATCTGCTTGTATTTTAATTGGCTGTAGTGTTGTAGAAGGAGGGGCCATTCCTGCAAGAACCACAACTGTGTACATATTTAAATTTCAAGCTTGCAAAGGTAGTCCACTGTAAAGTTTCTAAATACTATTAAATCTGAAGTCAGTGCAGCCAATTCCAGAGCGCCACATTCTGTCTTCTCCGTTCAGACAAGCCGAAGGGCACGATTAGAGCGACAGGCTAATTGCCTCCATGCTGCACTGAACCAATGCAATGACTCATGAAAACAAAGCCCCGACCAAGTGTTATGTGTTCATTCACTATGTGGACATAATCTTAATTAGGCTGGCGTTTTCCGTGTTAAAGATTATTTCTTATTGGTGTTGTATCAAACATTTGGAATTTCTATGAAACTGAGTTTGAGTTTTATCAGGTGAAAATCATAATCAAGAAAAAATTGATAGTTTTAACTAGAAATATCTCAACCAGTGGGGAATAAATATTGGTAGTGTTACCCTGCAACCTTGGGTGGCTGAGGGTAATGTGGAAAAATTATCTTCCCTCAATGTGTGATGCTGTGGAT
>CAEFZY010042620.1:0-11823 GCA_903066815.1 Brachyrhaphis roseni
TGAACAAAAACCAGGAAACAAAATGACTGACGATGTTTCACAACATAGTGACAGAAAATATTAACGTAAAATAATGAGATTAATGAAGGATTTATTTCTTACCATAATTTTCTATATTCTGACTGTAGATATTTAATAAAGAAAGTCTTTATTTCAGAATCGACTAAATAAAGACACAAAGTTTCATCAGCTGGAAGTTTTGGATCTGATTTTCATATCAAGGATAAAATATCTAGAAGTTTCTGCTCTACAAGTTTCAATTAAACTTTGTATTAAAAATAAATAACATTACATGTGATTATGTTTAATTTC
Source organism: Brachyrhaphis roseni (assembly GCA_903066815.1). NCBI lineage: Eukaryota > Metazoa > Chordata > Actinopteri > Cyprinodontiformes > Poeciliidae > Brachyrhaphis > Brachyrhaphis roseni. The sequence goes on from CAEFZY010042620.1 coordinate 313, forward strand.
TAATTCTAATCAAACTGACATAAAACCTTCACACTTCATAGAATCAGAATGAAAAAGTTCACTGGGTTTGTTCAGTATAGTTTTTACTTTTTAATAAATCAAAGTTTTTCTTTTGACTTCCTAATGTTTTTTTTTTTATTAACATTGAAATGTGAGTTTTTCTTCACAAATCTATATAATTTTATAACTGCATAAAGATGAAAACATTCATACATTAAAACATTTAAACTGACAGATGGAGCATTTTCTCTACAGAAAAAGGTCAAATATGTTTAATTTTAGCTTAAAGTCCTGAAGTAAAATCAAACTCTGCAGATTCAGGAAGATCCACTTGGAAATGTTAACTAATTCAGATCTTTAACATCAAAATAAAAGATTAAAGCTCTTAAGTGAAATCTTATCAAACATGATTGAAGAGATTTTTTCTTTCTAAGGAACCAGTTTTCTCACATCCAGATAAACTCATCGCTCTGCAACGAGAAAGTAGTTCAGTGTTTTAAATTCTGTTTTTTATTATTTAAATAATCTGAAATGATTCCAGTTTGTAGTTTTTGAAAATGTTCTGAATTATTTCACTGAATGAATGTTTCTTAATAATTCACAATATGGTGGATTGTCATAATGATCATGGTGATTCCTGCATTTAGACCAAAGCAAATCAACATAACAGAATCACCTTTGACCTTTGGTAACCCATCCCACTTCCAACATGCTCAGTACACAAGACAAACTGCGCCCCCTAGAGGACACAAACACAGGCAGACCAGATAAATGGTTCCTACATGTTTCTTATAATAAATCAGATTAATGTTCAGAAACAATATGTTGTCTTTAACCTTTCAGCAGTTTTTCTTTTTAAACAAATGAACCAATTATGTTCCATACTTTCTGAAATAAACAAATTATCTTTCTTATCACAAAACACAATTGTGCATTTTTATACCTGCTTTTTAGTGCAGTAAGTCCAAAACACACGAAGAAGAAACATGCAGCTCTTCAAAATAAAAGCCCTAATGACCACAAGGTGTCACTATTGGACCAACGAACAACCAGGAGCATTTTAACCCTTTAGTGACCATTAACAGTATGAACAGCCTGAGAATCTGGACTGACTGAACCAGAAGCATCTTAGTTATTTAATGATTATAAAACTGATTTAGTGACAGAAAAATCTAAACATTAAATCTGAACCAAAGTGAAAATAATTCCTTCCTGTTGCAGATCCAGAGGTTTCCTGTGTTTTCAGTCAGAGCTGCTTGTTACCCTGTAAGATCCAGCCTGGTTCTGATCCACTCATCCACTGGTACCAAGTGTCAGATAAAGATCTTCTGGTTCATTCCTACTATGGTGGCAGAGATCAGCTGGGTCACCAGAACCAGAACTTTCAGAACCGGACGTCTCTGTTCCAGGATCAGATCTCCAGAGGAAACGCCTCCCTGCTGCTGAAGGAGGTGAAGATTCAGGATGAGGGAAGATATAAATGTTACACCAGCACCAGCACAGGATCTAAAGAATCATTTATAAACCAGAAGACAGAAGGTAGAACTGAATTAATATCATCCATTAATGTTTATTTACTGCTGCTTTTCTTTGCTGTTGCAGGTTTTGATGCATTTTCTTCTGTTTTCAGCTCCAGTCTCTGACATCAGAATCCATCAGGATGGAAACAGGATCACCTGCAGATCAGAGGGGATCTACCCTCAACCTGAACTCACCTGGTCCACTGAGCCTCCATCCAACACGGCTCTGCAGAACAGAACCACAGTCCATCAGACTGAGGAGAAGCTTTATGACATCAGCAGCTCTCTGACGGTTCCAGACGGTTCTGATCGGATCTACAGCTGCACCATCAGAACCAGGAGGAACAGCATGACACAAACGTTTAATAAAACAGGTGAGAAAACCATGGAGAACAACAACTGATGTTTGTTTATTTTATTATCATTATTTTCAGAAGATTAAATCTTTATTTTCTCTTCTCTGACAGTAAAAACTGGTTTGAATCTCAGCTGTGGAAAATTAGAACAAGTGATAAGTTTTATCTCCCAACATTACAGATCTAGAATCAAATAAATCTGAATACAGTACAATTTTTTTCCAGATACAGAAGTGAAGGATTCCTTTATATAATAAATATTATTTTCTCATTTGTGAAACACTTTAATAACCTCATTGTCCTGCTGCAATGTGACTAAATCACACAGGAACATTAAACTTTTCTATCTTTTTCTATGTTTTACATCAAGAAGAGGATTCACCCTGGGGGCTGATTGGTGGTTTTACTGCAGCATCATTGTCTGTACTAATCATTATAGGAGTGGGAGTCGGGTTTTTATGTAAAAGGTAAATCTACATTCTATGTTCTCTTTTAAATTTACTCTTGTTGTTTTCTGAACCAAAATATTCTGTTATCCTAAACAAAACAAGCCATTTATTAATTTTCTATGTCTGCTTTGTTCTTATAGACTCAAAAGTAAAAAGAGTAAAAGTGAATCACAATCAGCATCTGGTGGAAATCCTCCAAACCCAGAGTGAGTAAACAATCAAACTCTCTCAGTGTTGTGGATGAAAGACTTTTTAAATGCTTAAAGTGAATTTTTGTCACTTTACTGACTGAGAAACCAGGATTTTCATTAACATTATATTTGCTATCGAGTGAAAATCATATTTTGATCAATTTTAATTAATTTTCTCCAAAAACTCTCCAAAAATAAAAGTTTATTTTCTCTTATAACAAAACCAGGAGGGAAAACTAACATAATTTAAACTCCTTTAAATTCACAAAACAAATTAAAATGTAAAAATAAAAAGTTTAGCTTATTCAGATAATGATCATGGTGATGGGGGTGAATAGAAAAGGTAATAATCACATTTTATTTGGTCTTTAGAAATATGACTTTGTTCTACAGAAAACAAGTTAATATTTAATATAGTTATTATAAACTAAACTGTGTCTGATGGTGAATTTTGCTGCAGGATTATTGAGCTGAACCATTTAAACTCAGGAGGATCTGACAGTGAACAAGAATCAAGGAAACAGGAGAATAAAGAAGATTCTGTCACTGAGGAACCCAGAGAGACGAACTGCTTGAAAACACAGCAGTGAATCCAGATGTGCTGCAGCTGTGAGGGGGAGGAGCCTAAAGGCAGAGAAAGGACAGAAAAATGACTGGAAACAAGAAAACAAGACAAACAGAAAAACTAGAAACACAACAAAGATCCAAAACATAAAGAATCAACTGAACTGAAAATGACACAAAACTGAAGATCAGAGAGTTTTAATAAAACTTTATAAACTTCAAGATCTTCATTCACTTTGAAGGAAAAGAGAAAAAAACTGTAAATTAAGATCATTATTTTATGTTGAGGTGCTTTATGTAGATTGATCAGCTATAAATCTGATCAAATATTAATATTTATCAATCAGTAAGATTTTATTATGTTCAGCAGAAAAATGAAACATTAATCTCAGATTTTCTCAGTCAGATTGGCAAAATGTCATTGATGATGTTTATGAACCAAATACTTTAATCATTTGATCCTAATTATACAAAGAAGTTAAAAAAATCCTCTGGCAAGTTTTAATGAGATAAAAATCATATTTATCACTTTAGATGTCTTTAAAAATGGGAATTATAAAACATAAAATAGGATTAAAAAGAAAAGAAAAGGTAATATTGATCTCATAACTTCCATATACAGAAGGTGCTAAAATAGAAGTTTTATAGATTAAATGATTATGATGAAGGAAATATTAAAATGTGGTTTGCTACATAAAGATGGTGCTGAATTGGATTATGGGTAACTTATTTTCTAAACATTTATTGCAGCTAAATATAATAATAGGTGCTTCTTATAATGTTACTTCTGGTTTATAGTTTTTTTTTTGTTTTTTTTTTTTACAAGTTGCTTTGAAATGAAATGAGCCTCAAAGATGAAGTTATAATCTGAAATTACATTTATAAATATGCAACTGTTGTTTCATGAATGTGTTTGTATTGATTTATTGTTGAGTTTTTACATTCATATGTAAAATGTTCGGGTTTTTTTAAAACATATGATTGTTTGATGTGCTAGATATAATAAAATTAATTCAGATTGAACTGAATATATCTGAGATAATAAAGTTTTATTGCATTAATGATGTGTGAACACGATGGACGGCAGCCCGTCAGGACCAAAACTGTCCTTCTCTTCATTTATCATGGTAGTTTTAAATGTGTCCACTAGAGGCCGCTGTTAGTAATTTAAAGGGTCATGATTTTAATTTCTTTACCTCCATCTGTAAATTTATAGTTCAGAGCATTCTGAACTATAAATTCAGAATCAAGTTTTTTCTCTGGTCGCCATGGAAACAGAGTCAGATTATAAATCAGCTGAAAAACAAACAACTTTATAGAATCTGTGGAAAACAGAAACAGAATCAGTTGAATATTAACTCAACATTCATAAATATTAACTCAACATTCATAAATATTAACTCAACATTCATAAATATTAACTAAACATTTATAAATATTAACTCAACATTCATAAATATTAACTCAACATTCATAAATATTAACTCAACATTCATAAATATTAACTAAACATTTATAAATATTAACTAAACATTCATAAATATTAACTAAACATTCATAAATATTAACTCAACATTCATAAATATTAACTAAACATTCATAAATATTAACTAAACATTCATAAATATTAACTCAACATTCATAAATATTAACTCAACATTAGTAAATATTAACTCAACATTCATAAATATTAACTCAACCTTCATCACAAAGCATCAAAACATCGATCAATAATTCATCTAGAAATGAAATTGACATGTTTGACTTTATTAACTCGACTTCCAGTTTCTCCTGCTTTAGCTAGTTTGTAACTTTTATCTAAATAAATAAGAAAAAAGTGTTTGTTAAATGTGTCAATATGTTGTGACCATAAAGTAAAGTAAAGTTGATTACATAATCTCTGCCTCAGTTTATGAAACTCAGGATCTTTTATTCCAGATTATAATTTTTAATCCCTGAATCTTCTTCATCTCGTCAGACTGGATCTCAGCTCCTGCAGGGTTTTGGTCAAAGTTTCAATGTGTGATGATGGGATGAAATTCTCCAACATGCAGCCAGAACCTCCATGTTCCCTGATCATCTGAACCAAACGGGTTCTGGAGGCTGACAGGTTCACATCCTCTGGGAAAATCAGGCAAAATCCACATGATTCTCATTTATTCTGTTTTATTACTGCAAATGAAAATAGACTCAAACTCAGCTTTCAGTTTGAATTCAACCAGCTCGTTGAATCTGATCAGGAGAACCTTCATCAGAACAAGCCGACCCGTTCTGTTCAGCAGAACTCTTCAGGTATCAGGATTTGAGATCCACATGATCAGAACCTGCAGATCTGAGAGGAACTTGAACAACTTGTTTTAAGACTTCTGGCAGAAACGCGATTGGTTAGAAACTTTCTTTGACGATCTGAACTTCCTGTTGCTGTGAATTCAAGCAATGCAGCGTCTCCACATTCTGCCTGTGGGTTTATTATCTGTGACTCTCATTAAGCTCTTGTGAGTAAAACCTGATCAGTAAACGGCTGAACGACGACATGGCAGAGAAACCTCTCCTCCTGGTTCTGGTTGCTCTGCTCTCTGTTTCTGAAGCAGGTGAGTCGAAATGTTCAGCTTCTGATTCTGATGTCAACATGAACAACATGATTCGTTTTGTTTTTATGAAGGAAACAGAAACACTGACGATGTTTCACTGACTGAGGAAACAAATCAAATCAGGATTCAGACTGTAGAGATTTAAACTTTATAAAGTAAAGCTGATTGGTTTCAGAATACAGATTAAATAAATGATGCCGTTTCATCAGCTGGAGATTCTAATATTTGATGTTTTAATTCAAATCTTGTTCACAGAATAAAAAATCAAACTCTGCACTTTATGGTTTTCTATATTCGAGTTTTTCATGTTCATTTTTCTTTCTTTTTCTAATAAATAGAAGTTTTTTTGGCGTCAGTTTATTTATTTGGCGCTGAAGCAGAATAGAGTTGATCTTCCTGTTTGTTTAATGAAAACTGATCTGGATGTAAATTATTATATAACTTGTTAAAAATGAAAACATTTCAACCTTAAAGTGACAGAAGGAAGTTTTTCCTTTACATGTTTAATTTAATCATCACATTTTCTTCAAAGTCATGAAGGGAAATGAAACTCAGTGGAAGATCAATTATTGATTTAGAACAGATTCATTAATTGATTCAGCTTTTAATTGTCAAAAATGAGTTCATGAGTTTAAGTTCATATTTTATGAAGCGAGACAAAAAGTCATTTCATTTCTGTGTCAGAGTGAAAGAGAAGGAAGCAGCAGAACCGGTTTGGATGTTCAGACGCTGCAGCTGGAAACACAGAGATCAGTTCAGTGTTTAAAATGTCCTTCATAAATATTGAACTAAGTTAATGTGACTTACTTCTTTGTAATTGTCAAATGAACATTTCAGAAGATTAAGTCATTTTGTTGATTAGGTTTTGTTAGCTTTGTCTGAAGTTAATCAGGTATTTTAATGATTCGTTTCCTTCAGTCCAACGGAGAGAAAAGGTTTAAAGATTTTCTGACTCACTCACTGTTTACTCTGATTTATTTATTCTTTGTCTCAAGTTGATATTAAAACGTTGAACTTCAGGATTTTAAAGTGTTTTCCTTTAGAGGAGTGGCCTAGTTAAAGCAACCGCTGATTTAAGGACTCAGTGGCTCCTCAGTGTTCAGGACCATCTTTGTTCAATGATTTGATGAAAATATAACTTAAAACAATAATAAAATTGAAAGTTTTTATTATTAATCTCCTGACCTGAACTTTCATGTTTCCTGTTGCAGATCCAGATGTTTCCTGTGTTTTCAGACAGAACTGCATGTTACCCTGTCAGGTCCAGTTCAACTCTAGTCTGGTGATCCGCTGGTCCAACTCGTCATCAGCTCCAGACTCTGTGGTTCACTCCTACTATGATGGTCAGGACCAGCTGGATCAGCAGAACCAGAACTTTCAGAACCGGACCTCACTGTTCCAGGATCAGATCTCCAGAGGAAACGCCTCCCTGCTGCTGAAGGAGGTGAAGATTCAGGATGAGGGAAGATATAAATGTTACACCAGCACCAGCACAGGATATAAAGAATCATTTATAAACCTGAAGACAGAAGGTAGAACTGAATTAATATCATCCATTAATGTTTATTTCCTGCTGCTTTTCTCTGCTGTTGCAGGTTTTGATGCATTTTCTTCTATTTTCAGCTCCAGTCTCTGACATCAGAATCCATCAGGATGGAAACAGGATCACCTGCAGATCAGAGGGGATCTACCCTCAACCTGAACTCACCTGGTCCACTGAGCCTCCATCCAACACGGCTCTGCAGAACAGAACCACAGTCCATCAGACTGAGGAGAAGCTTTATGACATCAGCAGCTCTCTGACGGCTCCAGACGGTTCTGATCGGATCTACAGCTGCAGCATCAGAACCAGGAGGAACCAGAGGAACCAGAGGAACCAGAGGAGAGCAACGGTCAGGAAACTATGTGAGTATTTGATTCCACAAGCGATCACTGAGACTTTCCTCTGCTTCATGTTGGTTATTTCTCTCTTTTTCACTGGAGAAGACAGAAGTTTGACAGAATCTGGGATCAGTTTTCAGTTTTCTTTTATAAAAACTATCAGCTGGACAGAGAAGACAAACGTCAAACTGAACTAAGAGTAGAGAAACTTCAACATATTTTTACTCAAGTAAAAGTAAAAATTAGCCCTCCAAGAAATTGAGATTTACTCAAGAAACGGTAACCAGTTAAAACCCATCTCTGGTTTTCAGCATCAGTTACCATGACGACAGATGAAATGACGCTTCCCTGCTTGGGGCTGAACGGTTCAGTGATGACTGTAGTTTGGAGATTCGACCAGCAGATGGTCCTGAGTCAGACGGGAAGGAACCGGTCCGTGTCAGAGGGGTGGAGGAAACATGTGAAGGATGTTTCAGAGCATGGAGACCTCAGTCTGCAGGGACTAGATCCTGATCTGGAGGGAAACTACAGCTGTGAGACCAGCGACGAAGACGAAACCATGGTAACCCAGATCACTGTGAAGAGAGACGGTGAGAGAAAACATTAAAATACACAAATACTGATTAAAATACATCCAGACAGAGTTTAATCCTGATTAGTGTTTTCATTTCAGATAAATCATCCTGGATAATCTGGTTGGTGATTGGAATCATTGTTATGATAATGATGTTTTCTTCTCTGCTGTGTTTCTGCTATAAAAGAAGAAAAGGTAAAAATCAGTCAGCAACAGCTTCTGAATGATCACATTTTGTTTGTACTGATGGTTTCCTCTAAACACACATTTCAGGGCTGCTATAAGTCAAAACAAGAAGGATCATAAATGTGAAGTAAGTATGATTTTATTTTCTTATGCAAAACAAATTCTGGTGTCAGAAAGTGAACCGAGACCTTCCTGTCTGATAAAAGATCAATATTGTCTCAAAGCAAACATTTTTAACTGATCAGGAAAAGTTCAATAAAACATGAAATGATTGTTGTTCAATGATTTAGTTAAACTAATAAAGTCTGAATGTGTATTTGTTTTATCTTTTGTTCAGGAAGCAGATGACGGTTCTGAGCTCAGTATCACGTGGTTCTGTTGATGAGCCCAGTGGACCTCAGGTTTTCTATGGGTTGGAGAAAACAGCCCACAAACAGCTACAGTCTGTAAATGCTGGAGACCCAATTTAAAAAAGCTTTTAGCTGATTATTTTTGATAATTCAATAATGAAGCAGACCATAACAGACACAGTTGAAACTCTCTCAGGTCTTTTCTCCAAAGCTCCTCCGTCTCCTGGATCGACTGCTTCAGCTTCACAAACTGGATTTAATTTAGAATATTTTAGATTTCTTTGAGATTATAATTTGGAGTTATGTCCCATCAATTCAAACTTAAAAAGATGACTCTGCAAATACTGAGTCATGAATATTCAACACAGTATTAAAAGCTGTGAAGGATCCATCATGTTTGCCATGATGCTGTGAACCATTACTCCACATGGAAAATGGTGATTATTTGAAAGTTAAGTTATTAAAACTATTAGCTTGATTGAGTTATTTATATCTCATTTTATTGCTAAAACAGATTCTTTTTATTTTATTTTAGACACCAGTGGCCTCATCAGTCTGATAGAGAAGCAGGTTTAGAAGTTTGTTTGATTGTATCACAGAAAGAAATATTCACATCTTTATTTCTGCAAACCTTTATAATTAGCATCTGTTTCATTAAAATGAAGCTACACTCTTTACCTATTAATACATTCATGTGAAAAATTAGGACAACATCTTCAGTATTTAGTCTCTCCAAAGATAAATGCACCTTTCATTGTCTAATCTATTTTAAAAGACAATGTTTTACCGTTTTATTGTTTTACTGCATCTCAACAACAAGCAAATGACAAATATGTGTAAATTGTTTAAATATACGATCAATTATTCACATATGATAACAAATTGTGTTTGTCACCAGCCAATGTTTTATAGATATAAAATGATTCAGTATAAAATCCCCCAAAAGAGAAGAATGACTGAATTTATCCTTCTTAGATTTATTTGTTCTTATTTAGTTAAAGATCTTAACCTCATATTTTGAGTTTGTTCCATTAAATCACTTTAGGTTTTTTTTTGGAGGCTTTTTAAATCTTCTATTTGTTTAGGATGAACTTGTTCAGACAAACAGACTCCAGCATGTTGGCAGATGTTTTTACTTTCCTCCATTTATGATTATCTTCCCTGTTGTGAAATTGTTGTTTCCTTTTCATTCAGGACTTTTTTAAATTCACAACCAGAACAACAAGCTGTTACAATCGTCTCCCTGAAGGCCTCAGATGACCTTTGACCTTTGGTTATCACTTTCTCACACCAAGCTAAACTCATACAGAGATTTCAAACGTATTTTCTTCAGTTATATGTTCAGTCTTACTAACATTTATATTACATTTCCAAATGTCCAAACATGATAGAAAAATCACAGTCAGGGAGTCCGAACATTTTTCACATGATCACATACAAAGATTTCCAGATGAAAATTTTCCCTCCCAAAATGTTTTCATACAGAAACAAATTTCTTTCCAAACCCAACAGTTTCTGTCCTCACTGAAAATCATAAAAACATTCAATCCTTTGTGTTAATAATGTGGCAACATTTCAAAACTAATTTCAACACTTCATTCCTCATGACTGTACATTTTTATTTTATTTAACTTTAAATATGTTTGTACATAAATGTGGAGTTGAATAGAATATAATATTTAAGGATGATGCAAATTATTACAACATTAAGACAAAATAGTGATGAAGAAAACTGTTAAAAATAAATGTTATCATCTGATTCTCACTGGATTAAACTAAAACTGTTAATCCTCAACAGCTGAAGCCAAATTTATATTTTGAATGTAATTGATTTACTAAATCTAAATATTAATTTATAGTGAATGTTTGTAGTTTGCAGTCAGGAATCTGTAGTTTTGTTTTGCTGAAGAAAACATTTTGGGAATGTTTGTCTTTGGACCAAACCTAAAATAATACTGTAGATCTAAACAGATCTGAAGATAATCTCTCTTTAATATGATGATGTTAGGATTAAATCCTGACATCTGAGTTCAGCTGCAGCTCAGTAAAGGACTGTGGTAAGAAAAGAGATAATTATCCTTGAAGTAAAATTTGATGAAGACAAACTGACTGCTGAGGCCATTAGTGACGTATGTATTAGTGTCTGTACATGTAATTTGAATGTTTGCAGCACTTTGTGTCATAATGTTCTGTTTTATGCACAGTTTCATGTTTATGATGTAATCTGTTGATGTTACCTGACTTTTTAATAAAATGTTTATCCTGTTATTGCTGCTGTTTTTAACTCTAAAGTTTCCCTCTTTTATTCATCATAAACAGTCTGATGAATCTTACTGACATGTACATTTCTGTAGCAAATATTGTACAATGTAGCAAGTTTTATCATTTCATTCTAAACAAAATGTTTATTTTGTATTTTGGTGATCAAAGTTTCAATGTTAGAAAGATGAAGGAGGCATTTAAAATTTTAGTTGCTTTATTTAAAGAACAAAGTATTTATACAATAACAAACAATTATGTAGAACATTTTTGTTATATGAGAAAGTTTAGCTGGTAGAAAATAAAGAATATGTTTAGCTGCGCCCCCTGCTGGACAGAAGATGAAACCAGAATAAAATCTTCACATTTAGATTAAACAGAAATATGTACAAATGTGAGAAATAACTAAAGAATATGAAGAACTAATATTGTAAAACTACATAAAGCTTATAAACCATAAAAGCTCATAAGTCAACAACTAATGTAATAAAAAAATCATTTTCCATAGAAATAAACATTTTACTGATAAAGTTCTGAGAAAGTTTAGCTGGTAGAATATAAAGAATATATTTAGCTGCGCCCCCTGCTGG
>CAEFZY010042625.1:0-33674 GCA_903066815.1 Brachyrhaphis roseni
GACCAGACTCTGACACCGGTCATACAGGGACCTGACAGCCCGTATCAAAGGGCCCGGTACCCCATACTCCCGGAGAATCCCCCACAGAGCTCCCCGAGGGACACAGTCGAATGCCTTCTCCAAGTCCACAAAACACATGTAGACCGGTTGGGTGAACTCCCATGCACCCTCCAGGACCCTGCCGAGGGTGTAGAGCTGGTCCAGTGTTCCACGACCAGGACGAAAACCACACTGCTCTTCCTGAATCTGAGGTTCGACTATCCGACGGACCCTCCTCTCCAAGACCCCTGAATAGACCTTGCCAGGGAGGCTTAAGAGTGTGACCCCTCTATAATTGGAGCACATGCTCTGGTCCCCCTTTTTGAACAGGGGGACCACCACCCCAGTCTGCCAATCCAGGGGAACTGCCCCTGTCTGCATCATGTAATGGAGAAACCGCAGCAGAATGCTATAGTGTATTGTGAGCTGTTTAGACCAGTTTTATATATCAAGCAAATTCCATTTTAAAGTTTTAATTAATATAAAAATAGAGAGGTAGCAGAAAGTAGGTCAGTTATGCTAGCTTGACTCTGACAATCTTAAAATACCGATGTGCCGCAGAATCAGCTATTTTTATTCAGACCTTAGGACAGTGCTTAAACGAGGCAGTGAAGTACATTCTGTGTTTTCGTTCAGTTAACCAAGAAACGCAACCACACATCAACTTTCTAACAGATCATCAATAGAACAGATGTTTAATTAGCTAATCAAGTAATGTTCAGATGTGTTCAGATGTTCAAGTAAACAACAAGCCTGAAACAGAGTACTGTAACGAACTAAATGTTCTGTTCTTTTTGTGGGAAATGTTTGCTTGTTTTTTGTTAAATCCTGATGTACAAGTTGGAGCTCTTTGTCAGTCAGTTGCTGCGACAACAAGTTTGTGTGTAGCGTAGCCAACACAGAGTGTGAGAAAAGAAAATACAAGTGGTTTTGGGTTGTTGTTCAATGTGTTTCTGTTATTTTTCTCTTTTGCTGTGGTGCACTGCACCAAATTACTATAGCTTCAGGTTTCAGTTTAACAGAATTGTTCTACTGAGGCATCGTGGCTATGAATTGCATCTAAAAGAATTGTTTTTCTGCCCTTCAGAATCGCGCCAAAATTCTGGATGAAAACAGTAACATGAAATATTTTTGTAGCCACTGATGGCTTGATGTCTAGGGGAATGTTGAGCTTCATCATAATCCCACCACACACGGTATCAACAGCAACAGGGAAATGGTAAATGCACTTCAAACATTGCCTCGTTGAAGCACTACCTAAGGTCTGATGAATTTCAAGAAGCCACAAAAAAGACATGAATTGGAGTTTTTGGTGGAAAAATGCAGAATAAAGTCCCTTTAATTCTGCATAAAATTGACCCATGTTGCTTTCTTTAAAGTAATACCTAAATCTTGTCTAGTCTCATTCTTGTAAATTCAATATTGTGTACTGTCTTGTATTGAGTTTCAAATCGTAATAATAATAATAAACAGTATGAAAACAATAGGCCTTCACCGCTTTTTTGCTGCTCGGGCCTAAAAATAATCAAGAAATCTTGCGATTACGATAGGCCTTCGCTGCTCATGCCTAAATACTTGCAGGCACAATGCAACACGTATTCAGTCAAAAGGATGACTGAAAGACCTGCAATCAGTAATACAATATTTAACAGTAAAGCTAATTTATAGCCTAAATTATACAGACAGACAAATAAATCTCACAACACTGCCTATATCAAATAATGTATGTAAAAAAGGAAATATTCATTCAAAGGCAAATGCAGATTGCTTTATAAAACAATCCTAAGTTGCCAAATCAAAACTGCCTGAGAGCACAGCTAGCTGCTTTGTGCTGGTTCTGATTGGTTGTTGCTGAGTGAACAATTCTTTTTTTCATATATTCTTTGTCTCAGGTTAGGAGGCAGCAAAAATTTATTTGATATGTAAAAATTTTAGGTTTTTTTAAGTTACATGCTGCAGCTTGAAGGAGACGTTTGATGTGAGAGAACACTGTCCGGTGGAGCTCCAGTGTCTATACTTCTCTGACATATTACTCCCCAGTAGTGCGTAGCGGCGGTCCAACAGCAAGAGTAGAACCCAGCGTCTTTCACCGCTGGTCATCTAGCTCGATGACTTTAATTATTTTTTGGGTTATTTGCTTAGCTTTCTGACCATCATACCCATCCAGATAAGTGTTGGCAATTATGTGCTGCTTTACCTGCTATCTGATCGCTCCGGATGTCTTTTTTTCCTGCATTTAGTCTTGATATAAATAAATGTCATATTAAATTTGCTGTGGTGGTGTATTTTGACTTGCCTCTCCCCAAACGTATTTTTTTGTCGCAACATGCAAACTTTCCCGTTCACTCTCAAAGCGTTAAAGTTACACACAGCATTGCTTGCAGGTGTGTGCCTGTGCAGTTTAAAGGAAAGTGGGAGATATGCTGCACACAGGGCCTCTGCAGGCTATGCAGTATAAGACACAGGCATTTGTGATCAGCAACAAGAGACAGTGATCAGCAATCACAGATTATACACTTTTTCACAGAAATTGTCCAATTATGATCACTGATCGATTGATCGCCATCCCACTACTAGTGACATTGCCCAAAATTCTAAAGGTCAGCAAACGATGGCAGCACAGATGAGAAGGAGAGGAAAGAAGACACTCAATTGAGGGAATCATCACAATATTTACCAATATTATCGCCATTGCACAATTTCATATAAACTTTTAGCCCTATAATGAATGCTCCTGACTCAAATAATGAAAAAGTTTTTCTTAAGGTTTTTAATGACTTATTGTGGTCTGGATTAGGGCTGAAACGATTCCTCGAGTGATTCAATTACCTCGATTATTAAAATTCCTCGAGGAAAATTTATCTGCCTCGAAGCTTTGTTTATTTATGTTTTATTATTTAATGCACCGTGTTCCGGCTGGGTTATTACTTGTGTTGCACAGAGCTCTCACTTCCGTCTGAGTTGTTGATGAAAGCTAAGTGTTAGCAGTGTAATGTCCAGTTTTCAAGTTCGGCTCGGGAAGATTTTATTGATTCATGATAATGTCCGGGTCTTTGTCGTTTTTCGGGAGACCAATAAGCATCCTTAAAATGACTAGCGCGATGCCTGGAGTACGGCAGCTTTTCTCCTCCTGGAGCTGCTGCCTTGTGGTGGTTCAGAGCGATCGGCGGGGAAGAGTCCTGGAGGTGTATGTATACAGGAGAGTGGATAGACTGAACACTGCGGGTAGCTGCGCATTAGATGATTAGCATAAGTGTAGCTTTACTGACGAACCAAAAAATGTATTTCATATCATCCCGGTCTCAACAAATGGGTGGCGGAGAATGTCATGGCGGCACGTAGCTGGTAGATGTTTCTGTGTGTGATGAACAAAGGTGTCAAATCCCGTCGCTAACATGAACACAACAGCAATAAATGTTTGGGCAAAGTGAGAGTTAATCTGTTAAACTCACTAAATATGAATACATAAACCAAAAACTGGAGTATAGACATTTTTTATAAGCATATTTGTGAGCCTGCTTCTTTATTATTGAATTGAATAAAATTTCAGATTTTTGTATAACTTTTCTTCAGGTTAACTTAGAAAGTGAGCTATTATTGTTACAGGTTAATTTTCTAAACTACAGAAAAGCTATTGTTAGCTCAAATGTGAAAAATTGGACTGACGTTCAGTTCAATTTTTATACTATATTAGCTATATATAATATAGCTAATATAGTATATAGCTATATTAGCTATATACTGTTAATATAGCAGTATTATTATATTATACTGAGATAGTAATACTGCTATTATGTTTGATTTACCAATGTTTTATTTTATCTTTTTTATTCGATTAATCGTAAGAATAATTGATAGATTAGTTTACAACAGCCCTAGTCTGGATTAAGTTGATTTAAAAATTGTAGTTGGGTCTTATTGCCTGCTAACTATAAAATAAATCTCACAACAAGTTGTGCATTGCTTGAATGAATATATTTAGATTTTATTTATGTCTTCATCGCAACAGTTTTCTTAATCGTGCTGTCCTATGTCAGACAGTTAGAAAAACTGTTGTCTGTTTTTCCAGTGTAGGTATCTGGTTTCAGCTATGTTTGGGAAGCTTTCCACAAGACATGCTCAGACTAGAGTACAGAAGTTTAGCTGATTCTATCAGGCATAGTATCTATGCCTGATTTTCTAAAACTCCTTCTGTTGTCCCTATGATTTGATTATCAATGCTGGATTCATTAATTTTAGCTGCATGTGCGTTTTGAAAACGGAGTTAATGTCAGAGACACTTGTACAATGTCGATGCTTGCAAAATGTGTGGCAGACATAAGGCAATGCACAAATATCCCAACTGACCTGTTTCTATAACCAAACTGTGACAGAAAATGCATTTCTTCACATTGTTGACCTTACTAAATGATGTCTTGTTTTCCTTTTATTTGCAGGTGGTGGAGGAGCGAAGAAGAGATGGTCTTCCTCTGGAAGACGGGTAAGAGCTCCTCCAATATCATGCAATTTCTGCTTCATTTTTTATTTTTTTTTTATCTGTTTCTGATGCATTCTAGACACAAGGTACTTAGATGCAACCCTGCTTTTCATAACTAAGTTGAGCTCATGAAAAAATAGACGGGGCCCATGGGAAGTTTTCTTGCATGCTTTTATGACACTAATTACATTGGTATCAATTCATCCTTAATTGTCTGAAGTCAAGAGATTGCGTCAGAATGGAGAGACTAACTGTGAATTGTACTTCAGTGTTGCTTAATTTTCTACAGATTAGAAATGCATAAATTGAGGAGAATATAGTGTTTGTGGGGAGATGAGGAGACTTTAAAGGCCTGTGTAAAAGGTCCATTAGAAGACTTCCCCAGCATACAGGCTGTTGTTTATGTTAGTAAGAGAGGGGGTGTGTGACAGAGAGAGTTTGGGGGGGGGTGCATTCCAGAGACACAGAACCAAATTCCTGACTAATTTTAGAACTCTTTGGAAAAAAATGGGAAAAAAAGTGGAGAAGTTCTGTCTCTCTGGTGTTTTTGCTTCCTCAGAAAATAGATGTTATAATAAGAATATAAACAGCTTGTCTTGTGTTTGTCACAGTGAAAGGTTGGAAACATCATAGATCCATCACAATGTCTGGTTGTTGATTCTAGGTAGTTCAGTCTTTTCTCTTTGTGTTTCCAGGAAGATTATAAAAGAGGTGAAAGAATAAAAGAGTAATGCATACTGCCTTTCACATAGAGGAAGTGGTTATATAAAGTCTTACCATGACATTATACTCAGTGTGTGCTGCTTTAGAACTGATCATTTTCATGGATTTTTGAATTTGTCACATCTGCAGTAGTAAGAATCATGGTAAATGAATAAGATTAATGTTCAACCTTTACTGAACATTAAAGGCTGAACATGTTTTACTGATATGTTTTTATAAAAAGAAAAATATATACAAAGTTTAGTACTTTTAAAAGTCTGGTTAACTTAAAGAACTTGTCTGACAACTTTTCAGCTTAGATGATAAGGTGTATCTGGTTTTATATACATCAGCTGAACAGAGTGAGAATATGGCTGCTTTTAATTCCAGGTACATTTCTCTGTATCTTAATCTAAAGCCAGACAGAGATGTGGGCTGTGAGGCCTCTCATATTGTCCATATCCCTGCTGAAGGTTATCAGTCACTGACCAGGCCTGCCATAACCCTCTCCCAGCCAAAAGAGTTAATCAGGAAGCACATAGAGAGGTTAATGGCATTTCCATCTGTGCTAGGCCTCAAAATGCCTGATCTTCTTTCCGTGTGTGTGACTTTTTTTCACTTTTTTGATGTATAGTCATTTGAAATAAGTTCTTTTAGACTTGATTTTGGCCTGTTGTGTTTTCTTATGCAAACATTTGTGTGAATAATGGGTGGCCTACACTCTTCTCCTCCTAACCTATCCCCTGTGGCACTGTTAAGGTCACTGCTACCACCAAAGTTGTTTGACTTGCATCCCAGGGATCAAATGGCACCAAACACAAGTTATTTTTGTACTGAGCAGTGGTTAGAACTGGTGTGCTAGAGTACAGAGCAACAGTTGTTGATAGGATGGTAGGGTTTTCTTTTCAAAGGCAATATGCTGAGTTACTCCCATGTAAAGTAGGACCAGCAAGACAACTTTGAAGTACTTCACAGAACTAAGTACACTGAGTTTAGATATTTACAATGATCAGTTTCATGAATTAATGCATGGTAATAGTTTCCATCGCTTAGAGTTTTTTACAAAATTTTTCATTCTCCTTAAACTTTTTCTCATTTTCTGGAGCACCAACAACAAACTTCAATACATTTTGTTGATACAGTATTATAATTTGTAGTTCAAGACTTTGACTGGGCCATTCCTACCAGTGTTTGGCTTCATCCACCTTTCTGCTAACTTCAATCATCGTCCATATCCCTGCTGAAGAAAAACAGCAGGGATATGGGTCTTAACAAAACTTTAATCCCTTCAGTGGCACACAAGGTTTTCCATGCAGGGGGAGCAAAACATTTTGGATTCATTTGGCCAGAGCCCCATTCTTCCACATTGGCTGTGTTCCCTACATGGTTTTAGGCTAACTATACAGAGACAGGGCAACACAGAGACAAACAATAATGCACACTCACACCTAAGGAGAATTGAGAGAGCCCATTCAACCTGACAGTCATGTACTGTGGGAGGAAACCAGAGTACCTGGAGAAAACCCATGTATGCACAGACAGAACATGCAAATTCCGTGCAGAGTTTCCCGGGCCCGGGATTCAAACCCAGAACCTTCTTGTTGCAAGGCAACAGTGCCACCAACTGCACCGCTGTGCAACCCCCTCTGAGAGTTTTGTGCCTAAATTAATGAATGGCTATAGCAGTTATTGAGATGGCTCTGGATGCTTTATTTTCTTTACTAACACCCAGTGAAGCTTTGCAAAAGGAGACAGCATCATTTTCCTCTCACATCTGACCACTCATTGCTTATCTACCCAGTTTTTCCCTCTGAGGAGCGGTGTTTGAAGTTATACTGCTTGACAAGTTAAGAATCAACAAGCATTTACACTTCTAGATGGACAGCGTTAGCATTCTTCACCAACACATTTGCAGACTGTTCATGTCTGTCTGACAACACTATAACCTTGAGCTTTTAAGGACATTTCTCTTTATATATTTTATTTCACAGCTGAACATTTGCAGTCTTATATTGTTGCAGAGGCTTTCAGTTTTCGTAGGGTCTAAAGCAAATAGTTTTAAATATATTGTTTTAAAATTAGGCTGAGACGTTTAAAAAAATAGTATAAATCTTTCCATTATAAAAGTTAAACTTATGTTTAGTATGACCTAGAATGAAAATTAAAATATGTCTGACAGAAAAATGTTAATGAGGTTGAAAGAACTCAGTCAATATATTTTGATACCTTCACAACCAAATGTAAACTTGAGAAAATGAGCAAAGCAGGAATTTCTAGAATTAAAAGCCAGTTTTCATCACGGCCAATGTGGTAGCCTTGTGTAACCCTTCATAACTTTGCAAGACCAATTTCACAAATCGTGTGCTTTCTCCTCCCAAATGCATGTCCTGTGTATGTGCACACTTGGTTTCATCTGCATGTAAGCTGCTGATGGTGGAGAGGCGGTTTATCTGAACCAAGGATTTAGTGCTTGCAGCCTCAAGCTGAAAAGCTGCAGAGTGGCTGCAACATCATGTCAGTCACTTCCTCTACTGTAGTCCTGCATCCATAGCTGACCCCACTGCACGGCAGGAAGCTGTGGTAGAGGGTATGAGAAAAATAGCAGTAACTGTTGTCTTCACTGTAACTGCTCAAGAAGAAAAACACAGGTTGATCAAGTTTAATGTTTCTGTGCCCACTATCCTTTGTGTTTAGTTTTATTGTGATAGTTTTTGTTTGTTCTTTTCTACAGTAAATTATTCTCTCTCTGGTAATTTCCTTTCTTATTGATGAACACACTAGTGTTAGTATAAAATCTGCTGATTTATTGCATTTAAACTTTTGCTTTGTTCTTTTTTTTGCACTAGATTTGTGAGGATTATGAAACTTATCTTTAACTCTCTGCAAAGAATGCATTGAACTTCTTTCAGCCATGTTTCTGAAGCCACTTTCAACTGGCTGTAGAAGCTGGCTTTAGGAGTTCCACAGTGATAGAGGAATAAAACTGTTCTTAGTAAAATGTAGTTCCTGATCAGAGTGTCATGTTGATTGGTTTATTGGGCTGTATAAAGAGGGAAAGCGTAAACCATTGAACTTCCGCTTTCATGTGTTGGTCTTCAGCTGTCTTTCGTCTCTTCATTGTGTTCACAGAGGTGCTCAATGACATGAAACACACAGGTACCAGACATACAGATTATTAAAATGTTATTAATGTGAAGGGCAAAAAAATGGCAATGGTCATTACATAAAATAAGAATAAACTGTGGTTAGGTAATTAATGTCCAGTTATCCTACTTAGTTAATATTAGATGTTGATAAGCTCAATAAAACTTTGTGAGGGAAACTTTCCTTGAGTGCTCAAAACTTGAATAAACATCAATAAGTACTAAAATAACCAGTTTTATTCCTGATTCATGAAAACTTCATCAAGCTTCAACATAGACACAGAGTCAACACCACATAAAATTTTTGTTCGTATTGTCACGACACTCTCAATGTGCACCTAGTTTGAGTGAAAGGTGATGTGCATGAGCATGACGAGGTGCAAAACCTAAGAGATGCAGTCGCGATAGCGTGGTAGGCTGGCAACAGCGTACACCTCCCGGTTTTTCAGAAAGGATTCCAATCCTGCAGTAAAGTGCGCAGCAAAGTGGAGCGCAGTCTTGAGTTAATGGGGTATAAGAAAAGCCTATTTAACGGTTAAGAAGGCAACGCTTAGCCTAGCAGGAGGCAAGCAAAGCTTGTTGGCCTGTCAGGCTTGTGATGCACTGGGGGAAATCTGTCATACCTTTAACTTAACTTGAGCTGCAGTCATTATTGTAATTTTAGTGTTTGCCAACATTAATATTACAAAATTACACAATCCTTTACAATAGCAATGGACTGTGCCTGTCTAACTTGTGTTTAGGAGTGAGTGGTTGTTTGTCCTTTTGTGTGTCTGTGTTGTCATATGATGAACTAGTGAGCTGTCCAGGGTAATTCTCAAAGGAAAAGCTAGTAACACAGAGCTAACATTTAGACCTGCTAACTAACTCAGTTCTATGACTAACTGCATTGCTCAGACACATCAGTGGCAGGTCAAATGTGAGTTACTTGGTCTCTTTCAAGTGTGAAACTGATTCTTAAAGAATGCTAACCATAAATACTTTATGTTTAACACTTTTTGTGTGTGTTTTCTTTTGAACAGTTCCTCTCCATATACACAAGAAAATGGGATTCCTCTGCATATTCAGCCCCCAGTGTTGGATTTTGGGACACAGTAAGTGCTGCTTTCGCTGAGCTCCAGTTGCAGTTCCTGGAGACATGACAAGACATCCAAACTTCAACAAATGCAATCATATTTACCCCTCATAAAATTGATAGCACCCCTTTATTTTGATCACATCCAGCAGAATTGCAGTTTCAGAAATCAGGGCCTCTCCTTCTTAAAGGGAACTACAACTAGTTATGAAAATAGACCTTATTTTTGAAATATTTATCTTAGATGTAAAATCAATACAGTAATAATACAGAAAGAAATATTCCTATAATATAAGTATATAAAAGATGAAGAGACAGTGAAGAAGACAATGTCTGGAGGAGGAAGAAGATCACTGGGAGATTCTGGGAAGCTGCATCCAAACCTGGCACTGAGGTCTCTCCTGAAGAGCCACCTGCCTAAAACAATAAAAAGTAAATAATAATTTTAAAAAAGTTCACACAGCACGTAAGAAGCCAATCAAAGGGAAGTGCATACTTCACACAAATATTTTTCTTAATATAAATTTACAAACTAAAACAATTCACAGGAAGGGAATATTAGTAATTGGTATTGGAAGAAAACACTGCGGTGGATATTGTCTTAAGATATTCTGAAAATAACATTTTCAGAATGACATCACATCACTTATCAAACAGCACATACATGAAACACTTCATATCACACTTTTAGGCGCTGCTCTGAAAACTCTGGAGTGTATTTCAAATAAGCCTAATTTTGCATGAAATAATTGCATAGATGAAGCTATGATGGCTACTTTCTAGCCCAAAAACATCTTAAAATTACTTTTTGCGACAAATTAATAGTGTACTTGCTTCTATTTACCGCTGCTGCTGATGCAGTGCAATGGAGGCCATCTTGCCCAGGTCTGGAGATGAGGCAGGTATCAAAGACAAATGTCTATGGGAAGTATGGCAGCAGGCTAGGGTGTGTTCTGCCCTTTCAAAATAAAAAACTAAGCTAAAAAGTCAGGGTAATCAATTTTCTCATTTAACCAGATGTCCGGTATTATTTTTTTCTCATAGGAGCATTACTTAAACTTATTTGTGGTGGGCAGAAAATACTACAGTATACAGCATGAAATGATCACGATTGTCTGTCTGCAGACTGTATAATCTTTATGTGTGATGGCCTGTGTAAGCCGGATAGAAAGAACTTCCGGGTCAGACCAGTTGTTAAAAGTGAAATCACAAAAATCAAAATTGAGCGCTCGTTATAATTTTTTTTCCATTTGAGTCTAAATGATACTCGCATTTTATGCCCATTCTGTTTAACATAAGAAATAATTCAAATGATTTATATCATTATTTAGAATGCAGAAGCTATGCACCCCAAATCTCAGCAGTGCTGGACAAATGTTTTCACAACTATGCATAATCGCTTTAGGGAAATGAGTGTCCCACTCATCAATCTTGTGGTTTCCTTTTTATGCAAGAATTGTCAGAACAGTTGAATTACTACAGGTCAGCTGACTGCTAAAGACTATTAAAATACTATTAGAAATACTTGTCATGTTTTGAAGAAGTACTAACCCCTACTTAAATGGATAACAAATAAATAAAATAATTAACATGTCCATTAAAACACTATGATATTAGATATGACTTTATATAGATATTTCATTCAAATCTAAAACCTAGATTTACTGAACTCGATGTCCAGGTTTCATTCTCATGCAGGCCGTGATGGAGTTCCCTAAAATGAAAGTAAAGTCAAACAGGAAGTGAAAACAGTTCAGTTCAAACTTAAAATGTCTGATGACAAGTCTGTTGCATGGCTTTCTACACACTTTCTTATGATTCCCATATTGCTTGGCAGTTATAGGAAAGTGTAAAACAAAGGTTGACATGCAAAAGCATCCATGTCTGTGAGCATTGATTTAGATTTATGCTCTACAAAGTAATTATATTTACTTTGTAGAGCAAAAACTCAGATTTTTTTTTAAAATCTGAATTTTTGAATTTGAATTTAGTCCAACCCTCCAATATTGTTTTTCATTTTCTTTGTTTTTACAGAACTTATTCCAATATGGCATTCTACCTGTCCTACATGAGCTCAGCTAAAATTCATAGCTCTGAAGTTAGAAATACGATAGGCCAACAACAATATTCGTGGAACTTGTACTTTCTGTTAGAACCCCACCACCAAAAGTGGAGACTGTAATTGTATTGCTATACACCTGCTTTCCAGAAAAATTACATCTAAAAACCAGAAACACTACATAATAAATAATATACACCCAGAAATGTTTGACTACCTTTGTTGTATCTGACTAGCAGATGAATATTAGGAGAGATGTGGTAGTTTCTCTATTTGATTTTTATTGGATTTTCAGCAAAATAAATCTTTAACCAATACATTCAAATCCACACATTTGTTACATTGATATAGAAACAAAGTGTACCAAAGGGGAAACCCCCCCACAAATCTTAGTTGACTTTATGCTGAATTGCAGTAAAGTGTGCCTTTCTTGCTTTTATATCTTGAGCAAGCCTCTTCTGACCCTGGAAACAACTTTGCAAGTTTGACAAACGCCGCCTATGAACAACCTTAAATTGTATTAAACCATGTCTAATACTTAGTTGCTTGCTGCTGCTGTGACTCAGTTCTCAATCCCATCTCCAGCTGCCACTGTTCTTTACTTTTGTCTAAATAGGGCGCTGCTGGTGTATGGATTAATGTGTGGTAGTTTCATAGTGTAAATGGTAGAACGTTTAGGCTTATTCAGCTTAGTGTGCTTGCAGAGCAGACGGTATTTATTGGTAGTGAATCATTTGTTTGAGTGTCGCAGCGTAACAGACTGGCCAAGCCCAGAGAGATGACCTCAGTCCTGATCTCATAAGTGTTTTTTATAAGCATTCCTTTTCTGCTTAATCTTGTATGTGCTTTTACTGCTGACACCACCAGTTCATTCAGGTGAAATGTGCACTGCTCATAGCTGAGAGTTGCATGAATTAACTACTAGAATTTGTGTGAAAGGAACTTTATGATTTGCCTCTTTTGGATGTTTTGCTCCGCTTTATTCCAGCTGACCTCAGTGTATTCAGGATGAATGTTTTCCGTGCTGATCTTAATATGCTGTCTACAGGCCGCTAGGGTTGCCAAGAGCTGAAACCATATATATACACAACCCCAGCCAGGAAGTTCCTGTGACCGTGCTGTCAATGTTTCCATCCAGCAGGCAATTTTACATACCTTCCTTTCACAGAAGAGTAAGTATGTTCACAAATACCAGTGTTGTTTCAACGATTTGTGTTTTACTGAATGGTTTTGAAATGTTCTTTGTCTGCTGTAGGTCATACCACCGAAGGGGAAGGCATCTTTTAAACTAATTTTCCTCCCATCTGAGGAGGGAAGTGTAGAAAACACATTATTTATAAACACATCAGCCCATGGGCTGCTTTCGTACCAGGTCAGTATATGAATAACCTCTCCCACTGGGCTTTTTTTTTTTTGAGTGTGGTATTATCCAGCATTATCAAACCTTGCAAAGATTTTCCACATACTGGACTGTTTAGACCACAGATTCCTAATAAAATTATTAGAATTTTATGTGACATACCAATAAAATGTAGTTTTTAATGATAAAGTCTTAGAAATAAAGCACCAATGCTTTTGTTTTGTAATTTTTTTTTTTTGCATTTATTTACAAGGCGAGAGATTCATACGTTGACTTACATTTATATGCAGCACCACTGAGTCAGCTATACCTGTCACTATAACAGATTTTACTGGACGATAAATTGTCCTAGACGTTATTGTGATAAACGATACTATTGTTGGTTAGAAACTATTTCCAAGCAATATAATGGAAAAGGGATAATAATGCAAGAACATTTAACACTGGAACTGGAAGACATTTTAAATATCGAAAACAAACAACATAAAAAACCATCCATTTTCGTCCACTTATCCGGGGTCGGTACATGGGGATAGCAGCTTAAGCAGGGAGGCCCAGACTTCCCTCTCCCCAGCCACTTGTTCCAGTTCTTCCGGGGGAATCCCAAGGCGTTCCCAGGCCAGCCGAGAAACATAGTCCCTCCAGTGTGTCCTGGGTCCTCCTGGAAGATATTTTAAATATCCAAAAATAAAACACTACAATAAATAATATGGAAATAAAAAACACACAACACAAACTACAAATAAAATGGATTATGATGTCATTCAAAAAATATTAATCAATTAAATGGAAATTATGTTCATTTTAAATTACGTGATTAATTGTTGATTGCAAAAGTCTTAGAGATGTTTATTAAATTCACACTGCACTTATTAAATGTTGGTCTGTCAGGAACATGGCAATAAAATACTTCAGTTTTTTTTCTTTTTTTTATGTACAGCATATGTATATTATGTACAAAATATGTACAGCAACTTTTTAAGTTGCTGTACATATTTTGACTTTCCTCTTAGTTTTAAATAACAGAATTTTCCTTAAGTGTACATTGGTTTGATTGCTTTTGTTTAAATTAGCTTGAATTCTTTTTAGCCTTTACCTCATTTTAGCACAGTTCTGTTTTTATAACATGCCAATGTACCTCCCCTCCCTCTAGCTCCAATGGTTTCCTACTTACCAATTGAACTTCAAACATCTAATCTTAATTTATTCAAGTTTTACAGTTTTCTGATGACTTTCTAAGTAAATGCTTTTTTTGTATTTTAGGTTTTATCTGAAGTACAGTAAGCCCATCACTTTAACTTTTATTTCTTCAGGTGTTTGGTGTGGGAAGCCACCAAACTTCATTAAAATCTTCCCAACGAAAGGAAACTCATCTAATATTCCCTCACATCCAGAGCATAAAGCTGACCCAAACTCAGGTATTCATCCAAATGTTGATGAGCTTGTTTGTCCAGACCTTGCATAACGGTCAATAAGAGCATAATTAGAAAGAGCTGATTTCATTTTTCCTGCTAGTCCAGACAAATACCCTTTCACACACGCATACACGCACACACACGCCCACACACTGACTATCACCCACTCTGATTAAATTAGTGGATGGCTGATGAATCAGGAGGAATGCTAAGCTTCATTTATTTGGTCCGTTGTGAAAACAGACACTGTTTTTTCAGTGTTTTTACATTTTTCAGGAGCACACAGTGTAAGCACCAACATCTGACTTGTTCATAGATTGAGAGGCAATCTAAGGCAGTGCAAGTGTGTGTTTGTGTGTGTGAGAGACATCTGAAACATATTCCTGCCTCCACAACAGGAAGTGAGGTGGCAGTTTGAAAATGTCAGCATGGCCATCAGCTCTCACAATAACTATGACTGTTGCTTAATTGGGTGATTTACTGCCAATTTTTCTTTAATCAGCAAACTTTCGTAGTGTTGACATGTAGTTACCTTAGTCTGGTCTACATATCCGGTATATTGATCATCTTCTGGATTTTTTCTAAGCCAATGCTGATGATCAATGTTTAAAAAAGGAAACAAAGAAGAGATGATTAAATTGATCTTTAGAGACAAGAATCTTAGGGAATGCAATCATACAGAGAGGAAATAAAGGATCTTCTATAACGCTCCTTTGTGTACCTGCGTCGCAGCACTCTGTCACTGAAGGAGTTGTCCAGTTGCGCAACACCTTCATGCATAGGGTTGGGGTGGTGACAGCCATTAGTGATTTAGTTTTTCTCCTGCACTGGGTTGAGGGGAAAGCCATATGATATGCTGTTGCTATGTGTTTCTGCAGGAAGATGCCTCTAACATCACCATTCTTGGTCTGCTCCTGGAGTGCAGTTTACCAAAGAGTTTACTGAGCAGTCCTCAGGTACTCCTTGTTTTCTCAACCTGTCAGTGTTATTTTGCTTTTTCTAAGCCAATGTCTCACAACTCAGGGAAGTTTTACATAAAAATTTTGTTTTGAATTTTACAAACTAAATGTTATTTTATATTGAAGCTGTAATATAAAGGTACAAAAAAATTTAACTTGTTCCATTTGACTCGACAAGCGTGCCAAATTCTCTAAAGCTGTGGCTGCATTACTTACCGTTTGATTTTCTCTCTAACTCCTTGGTGTACTTGGGTCTCTTTCCAAACATTTAATTGCTTTCTTAAGAGACATTATACTGTAATTACTAAAGAATTCCCTGTACTCATTGCACAACTCTTAAATGTTACCATTACTGTACTGCTGTAATGCTACCTCTTAACTGTCACCCCCAAAACACTTACAAGTAAGTCGATGGGTCCATGATGGTACCGGTGTTGTCATGGCCGTTTAGGGGTTAAAACAGCTTCAGCTTTTTTTTTTTCTTTTTCTCGATGTTGCAGTTTACTATTTTTGAACCAGATAAAGGCCATATCATTTCATTATCTTTATTATTAATTTAGTAAACTTGTGTTGTTGTTTTCTTTGATAACAGGAACAGTCTTGAATGACTGTAATTATTGATTGAATAATTAATGTTATTAATTATAACATTAATTATGTTATAATTAATGTTATAACATAATTATAACATTAACATTAATTATGTTATAACATAATTAATGTTATAACAGTACAAATTTGATTTGTACTGTTGCAAATCAAATTTGCAACAGAACAAATTTGATTTGAGGTTTAATGTTTTCATTGAAAGAATTGAAACATGTATGTTTTGTACGCCCAGAACATTTCCATCACTTTATTTGATGTAGTTTATGTACAGTTCTTAACTTTTTTGCTTTGACTTGCTGGCTTGTCGCTCTCCTCTCCTGCACTGCACAAAAATCTTCCCTTGTCTTGGATATCTTTCTGATAGGAAGTGTCCCCATACCAGTTTATTCCACACCGAGTACGAGTACCTGAGTTTAGGTTCTAACCAATACCGATACTTAGCAAATTGGCATTTATGTATATATTTTTATTTGTCTTATTTTATTTATTTATTTTGAACATAATAGCATAAAATAAGAAACATAAACAAGAAGTGCAAGAGACATAATCTTAAAACGGTAATATTGATGTGTACAAAAAGGAGTAGTATGAACTCCTACCCCAAAAAGTCATGCTGTTTTTGAATGGAACCTCATTATTAGATCAAAAAAGGAAAACATTAACGTACTTAGAAGTTACACAATTTAATAGTAAGAATCTTTGACAGTATAGATATATTTTTGAGTCTAAATAAATTCACAGATTAGCAAATATATGCCACTAAATATAAACACCATTAACTCTAAGTCCATATATTCATCTATACAGAAATACAAACATTATTTACAATATAAATTTATGTCCACCCTTGTATAATCTTAGTTCGCACAGTAACATTTAAAAACAAATTAAATTAATTTAAAACAAGTTTGCAAACAAATTGCTAGGTAAGATAGGTTGATAGAATTTTTTTTGACACTGCTGATCTAAATGGCTGACAATGGAAAAAAGTCTAGCACGGCCTATACATTTTCTTCCCCCACCATCTAACTTCTCCATTCTTCTTCTGTTTCTTTGGAGGATCAACAAATAGTGTATTACCACCACCACCTGGTATGAAGTGTGGTTTACTCCTTGAGTTGCACCACATCGCAGCCCATTAAGTCCTGCAAAACAGTGGTCAGTTTGAAGTGTTGGCTTGCAATTACGAGTGCGTTTACTTGACTCGTATTATTTTTGCTTTAAAAATAGAGGTGATTTTTAGATAGCAGTATTTGTAAATAAAAACTTAGAGGATTAAATCATCAATGTCATAATTTGACTCTTCATCCCCTGCTAGACCCACTTCTCTTATGCTAAAACTTTAAAGTGGAATAGATTTTATACATATATATATATATATATATATATATATAGACATATATATATGTCTATATATATATATATATAGATATATATATATGTATATATATATATATATATATATATACAAGATCCAGTTTTGAAAATCTTCAAGAAATACTAATGAAGTTGCAATTGAAAAAAAGGTGTTCTGCTGTCTCATCTGTCACAACAATGCACAGGAGTTGAAAACTGAACTAATCCCCTCTGTTCATAAAATGTGGCGATATTTATAACAGTCATCAAACTACGGATTCTACAGCATATTTAAAATAAAATGATTGACCAATATAAGAGAAATTTGCTTCTGTTAGCATCTTGACAGAACTAACAGAACAGATTTGTATCACAGAGAATTTATGTATCTAATATCTGTTTTCTCAGCTTTATTTTAAATTATATTTAATAGATATATCTGATAAAAATGATGGCGTTACTAATGTTTTCATGACAGATTTCTGCTTGTCCTGCATTGGTATAGAATTTTCTGGACATAACTCAATGCATCACATAGAGACTAATAGGCACTGTCCAATCCAGTAATACATATGAATTAACAGCAATATGAAAGACGTAAAAATAATTAACTATGCTACATTAAGAAATTATATTTAATCCTCAGTGCTATAAGAAGCTCATTTTGAAACAATGCAAGTTAAAAACAATATTTTGGAACAAGTAAATTAAGTCCAATGTTAATACATACTGGAGTATGCTGCCACCCCTGAAAAATCCTTGCCACCCCATAGATATTATGGTTCTTTTAGAATAACGGCTGACATGTAATCATACCTTTAATTACCTGAATCATAGTCGGAGGAGTTGCCTTTAAGACTGTTGAATTGAATTTTAGTACAACATAATGTTTGATTTTATTTTATTTTTTGACAATCATCAAACATCTCAGAAAGATGGTAGTGTACAGCCAAATATATCCTGCAATGATTTTGGAAAGAAAAAAACCTATACTGCACACTTAAAATTAATTACTTTTTGTAATTGTACTTTTTAGAAGTATATAAGCCTAAATAGTGATGTTTAAGTTGGGGAGCAGAGGCATGCTGTCCTCATGCTCACAATTTTGCGAGCTGGTAACATGCACACTCAAACCCTTATGTCGAATGAGTACACACTTCATAGAGCTTCTCAAATCTCCCCTCACTCTCCAAATGCTTCCATTTCTTTGTATTTGGTGCAAGACTGGTAAGCCTTTCCTTCCTCGTCCCAGGGGTCCTGCCTCCAGAAAGAGGAGCGTCTCAGTCTCCAGATTAATCTGTCTGCTTGTGGTGACCGGCCCGCTGAACTGGACAAGCTCAAGCCCTACGTCATCGAGCACATTTTGTTCCTGCTGGTCACTCCTGCTGTTGGACCAGCTGCATTTGGTGGGTATTTGTTGATGTCTATAGTCAGCTTTTCAAAAGCATTTATTAATCTAAGCTTAGTTCACAAAGTTGCAGAAGAGAAGCTCTTAGTTCAGTTCTGAGGGATGTTCCAAATTTATTTATTTTTCCCAGTTTCATAATGAATAGAAGAGAAGAGACCGAAGAAAGAGACCCCCACCTCTTACGTCTTTAGCTCAGTTTTAAATAATTTACCAGAATAAAAGTCACATGAGATTTGAAGCATTTGTTTTCTGAAGTGTGCAGCCGCTTTTCTAATTTTGAGTTTCAAAACTGGCATTCTCTATTTGTAACACACAGTAGTAATTTCATTGTCTTTACATTGCATTATCTGTTATGACAAAAGGTTTGCAAACATTTTAGGATTATGTTGTAAAGATGGACAATATTATGTTTTCACACAGGGGATGCAAAAATAGGAGTTTATATGTTGAATTCTGGAGGGAAACAGCTCTACATAAAGGTGAGAATTTCTTATTGTTTTGTTTTATCATTGTGTTATGTCTGTAACAAGATGTTTTTGTTTCCAGGACATGCAGGTGTTGTCAAAGGTGGAGACCAGCCTAAACTTTAACAAGATTCTGCTGAGACCAGAGGCAAAGAACTTCACCCACGTGGCCAGCTTAACATGCAGAGGTGAGTCGTCTTCTTTCCTTGAAGCGACTTCTTAGTCAAACATTGAAGCTGATCAGCTGTTTTCCTTCTGTCTGGTCCCAGCTATATTTCCAGGTCATGGACAGAAGTGTATAAGTCATATCAGTTTAAAAATAATGGGGAACAAGACGACCTCCAGCTTCCCAGGATTACACATCACACACAGGTCCCACATTTATCTCCTTATTGACGTTTATTGGGGGTTTTGGTTTTATTAAGAACTGTTGCATAATTTGTGCTTTGTTACAGATGGACAATAGGGGATTTGTTCAGTTTGTTTCAGGTGAAACAAAGCAACAACCACCAGATGGAGCTGTGGTTCTTCAACCCTTCCCCTCTGCCTTTCACTGTGGTCAACGCCACGCTGTCAGAGATGCTGCAGGGCGTGGTGAAGGTAGGCAGCAAGCATTCGGTCAACTTTACTTATATAGCACATTTCAACAACACAGCAGTTCAAAGTGCTTTGTAATTTGAAAACATAAAAAAACATAATAAACGCATCATAGAGTCAACAGTTGTGAAAACCAATACATTCCATTTTGTCAAGTGCCATTGCTGAAATCATCAATACACATCATATGCGTTGGTCAATGTTTTATTTGTTATGGTTGAAAAACAACTCTAGCAAGTGGGTTTTTAGTCTAGATTTAAATTAACAGAACAGTTTTCTGGAAGTTTGCTCCACAAAGCTCATTTGTGACATGAAACAAATCACATCTTTTAATGAAGTGATGCTTTGCTTAATGTTTTTACAAGATTGATTCCAGATGTTTTGCCGTTTATCAAGCAAACCCATGAGTCTTTTCTAACAATAGCGTCTGCTGCCCCCTGTCTGTCAGGTGGTGAACTTCAGTAGTCCACTGAGCGTCTCCACAGGTTGTTGGCGAATCCTGTCCCTCCAATTGCTAAACAAGACTCTGCCTCTGAATTATATGCTGACCCTGAGTCTGGACACGAGGCTCGGCATCAGCCTGCACATTCCCTTCTACTTTCATTCAACTTCATCAAAGGTAAACCTGACCTGTTCCTGGCTGCTGCTTTCTTGGTTGGGAAATGCGTGAAATAAATGGGAGCTGATTATTAATGCTGTGTATGCCAACAGGAGGAGGTGGTGTTTGAGGCCGAGCGTGAGTGTGCACGACAATGTTCTCTTCGCTTATCTGAAGCAGGTGAAATTTAGCCCCTTCCAGCATGTGTGTGAAGTAAGACGTTGCTTCCTGATGAAAATTTGTTTATGTTTTTCTTGGTGATGTCTGCCAGGTCGCCAAGAGTGGCAACGCTCCCTTCAGCCAGACTCTTTCACTTCTTCTTGGACTGTAGACAGCAAGCTGGCTGCAGAGCTCTGCTCTCGGTCACAGAATTACAAAGACAAACTACCCTGCAGGTGAGCTGCAACACCAGCCCATCTCTGTCTATTTCACAGCTTTGTCATTCACATCATCATTAATTCAATCTCTCTTCAGGTGGCCCAGGCTTCTTGCTGAGGGATCTGCTCCTCTGAACTTTGGGCCTACGCCTGTCAATGAGAGCAAAGTAAGCAAAGTGTCATGATTACTTACTGAAAAATTCCTTTCTTTCCATAAACTTGTGGTTCATATTGTCCTCTCTGGTCCAGGTTAAAACATTCATGCTGAAGAATCCTTCGCCCTCAGTGGTTTCTGTGGAGATTCGAACCCTTTCCCTTTATCCTTCTCCCAGTGAAGCTCTAGACCTTCTGACCAAATGGTAAACTGTTTGGTTGGTATTTATAGTAAATGAATCAAATGATGTGCTTGCATTGTTTTGAACTGTTATATTGGAGCAGAGCATCGTAATAGTTTAATTCTTTTTGTTTTATTGATAGGTTTAATATCAGCTCCCAAACTGTGAACATCAGCACAGAAGAGTTTTCTCTGCTGACTTCTCCTCCAAAGGTAACCCTCTAAACAGCTCTTAAAATCATTTCTACTGTGGTAAATAGTTTTGGGATTAATTAGATTTTTCTTAGCTGAGCTTTTATGTCAGTATCTGCACTCAGTTGTCTTGATTTTTTATTATTATTATTTTGTTGGAGTTTCTGACAGCATTTTCTCCATTTTGCTGTTTCTCTTTTCAGGCAGGTGAGAGTGCAGCAGATGTAACAGGAGAGGGTGTTCTGCGTCTGCTGCTGCAGCCGTGGGAGACCAGAGAAGTCGCTGTGGTGTTTAGCCCCACCCAACACAAATCAACCACCACCATTCTCATTATCAGGTATAATAGCTAATTCCAAGTCACCATTATTTTCTGATTCATTGATCAGAGGTTTTTGTAAAGCTGTCTAACTAAAAACTGTTCTACACAGTACTCGTAATAATGATGATGATAATAATAATAAAAATAATAGTAACACAGGGTTTCCCCCAGTGTATTATAAGCCTGGCAGCCCACCATGCTTTACTAGCCCCCCCACCAGGCTAAGCGTTGCTCATTTTTGTAATTAGAACTCATCATGCAGCCCTAATCCAAGGCTGTGTGAGGCCTTCAGCAGAATTTGACTTAAGGGCCCCTCTTCCTGCTAAAAACATCAGCCCCTCTCACAGCTTCTGTGTTAGATTTAATCTGGGAGAAGGGAAATAGTTTAATTGGCCAACCTAAAAAGCAATAAGTAGTTTGTATTTGTGAACAACTAGCTCAAACTCAAAGATTAAACTTATAGCAACAGATTGTTGCTGTGGTAACAAAACAATCTGACTATGAATATTGTTCTTTGAATTTCTACGAAGTACATTTGCCAGTTCCTTAAAATCTTACATTTAAATGTTAAACAATTTTAAATATTTAAATTTATATATGCTGAAACCATTGAATTCCCGACCCCATTTAGGGACAAGGGTGCACAGAAAATGGATGGATGGAAACCATTGAATCAAAAATGTCAAAAAATAAATGTTACATTTATAGTCTGTGTCTGTGTGGTCTGTGTTAAAATATTATCATTTATGGCCCCTGAAGCCTTGGGGGCCTTATGCAGCCGCTGACTTAATTTGGATTAAACAGAAGTGAAAATAATTAATATTAATTGTATTTTTTGATTTGTTGTTCTTAAGACTAGTTGTGGGTTTAGATAGCATTTCCCTGGTGATGTTTTCCCATAGCATATAAACACCCAGTAATATTTTCACGTTTCCTGTCTACTTAACATTTTTTAATACAAAAACACTGTGGACCGCTTTGACCACTGGGCTTAGCAAGTTTTCTGGGGAAAACCTTGTAATAGTAATGAAATTTAAATCTGTTGAGATTTAGGTGTTTTCAGATACACCATGTTGGACTGCAGTTACCACTGAATACATTATTAACTTTTTGTTGTTAATACATATGGATACATTGTTTGTTGCTATGGTTTCTTGGTTTTCTCTCTTTCTACAAGTGTAAAAGCAGTGTGCTCTTGTAATCTTCTTTCTCCCCTCTCTACTCTTATCTCCTTCTCTCTTTATACCTTTCCCACCTTTCTCTCGTTCTTCTAAGCAATTTGAATTAGTTTTCTATATGTATATCTCATCATAGTGAATGCCATAATTCTTCACTTGTGAAAGTAAATCTGTTGGGCCTCACGTTGACACAATACTGCCAAACAGGATATGCTGAAAGAAAAACAAAAATAGTGTCTTCACTGTTGAAAACTGTCATTAATTATTTATATCATCATGCATACAGACTAAAACCACACTAAGTGATTATCAGAACCCTTTACCAGTCAATCAAATCAATCAATTTTATTTGTATAGCACATTTCAGCAACAAGGCATTTCAAAGTGCTTTACATCATAACAAGCACAAAAACACAAAGTCATGCAACATAGAGTCAACAATGAAAACATTACATTAAGTCAAGTGTCATCGTTAAATTCGTAATTGATTATGTGTCAAATACAACTCTAAATGGGTGGGGTTTTAGTCGAGATTTAAAGGCACTCAGTGTTTCAGCTGTTTTGCAGTTTTCTGGAAGTTTGTTCCAGATTTGTGGTTCCAGATTTCTGATCGCTGCCTCTTCTCGTTTGGTTCTGGTTCTGGAGTTGCAGAGCAGAACCAGAAGACCTGAGAGGTCTGGAAGGTTGATAAACAACAGGAGATCTTTAATGTATTAAATTACATCAAATATTTGTTTTTATCATGTAATTTTTTATTCAAAGTGCATTTATGGATTTAGAGTAATTTGAATAATTAATATCACCACAGTGCTATATTGGTTTCAATCACATTTACTACTAAAATTACATTCTTCATCAACATACATTAGTATTGTTTTTTTGCCGGCGCAAAAGGTTTTAGTTGGTGTCGGACAGTGGGCTGTCAGGAATGGTTGAGAACCTCTGCCCAAAAGATTACATACCCTCATCTTACCTCTCAGATTTCCTATAGAGTGTGAACAGTTAAAAATATGACTAGTCTTAAGCTTTTTTCTTAATTAACAACTTTCACATCAAAGAATAGCCTTGTTAGTTTGGGTATGGGCGGTCTGCATTAGCAAAAGGAGTAGCGTTTCTCAATGGCTGTGCACCACTTGGGACAGATCAAGTTGAAAATGATTAGATTTCAGTCCATTCTTAATCCTTTTCTCTGTCTGTTAGGTATGCAAGGTATTTTTCAGTATGCCATTGTGTAAGAGGAGGTTGTATGTCCTTGTTTTTCAGAAATAACCTGACAGTATTTGACATGGTGACCCTACAAGGCCATGGCGCCAAAGAGCTCCTAAGAGTCGGGGGTAAACTTCCTGGTCCAGGCGTGTCTTTACGTTTCAACGTTCCTCAGTCTACTCTGATGGAGTGTCGTGACGGTGAGAGCATTGTTTCTGCTCTGTTTTACAACATGACATGTTGCCGTTTTTAGCTTTAACTAAGTTACAAATGCTACAAAAGATTAATAGAATATGTCTGTTTCAGGTCTGCGCACCAGTAAGCCTCTGTTTGCTATCAGGAAGAGTTTTAAGGTGGAGAATGCAGGAGAGCTTCCTCTGACGGTCATGTCCATGAACATCAATGGTTATACATGTCAGGGGTATGGCTTTGAGGTGCTGCAGTGTCGCTCCTTCAACCTGGAGCACAACACTTCCTCTGAGATCACAATTGCGTAAGAACTATTAAACTTAATTTGTTCATTTTATTTCCTCATTTAAAAAAAAATCATTTTCCTGCTGATTCTCTTGCATTTCTCACATCTCTTCTATAAATTTTTTTGATTTGTTTGTAGGTTTACACCAGACTTCACGTCCTCCTGGGTGATTCGAGATCTCACCTTGGTGACATCACGTGGTAGCACTTTCCCTTTCACCCTTAACGTGACTCTGCCCCACCACATGCTGCCACTCTGTGCCCAGGTGGTACCAGGCCCCAGCTGGGAGGAAACTTTTTGGGTTGTCACTCTCATCTTCACATGGTTAGTCACTGTTACCCAAACAGTGGGGAAAGGGTGTAGTCGGTCCTAGATATCAGTCCTGATTAAGGCAATTTTAAATGGTAAATGGCCTGTACTTGTATAGAGCTTTATCAAGCCCAGAGGATCTCAAACTGCTTCCCACTTCATGCAGTCAGTCACCTGCCAGCTGAGGGACAAACTCCTATCACCATCGCCAGCATCATCCCTCAACTTTTAAATGACCAGCATCGAAGTTCCTGACTAAACTGGAGCTTCAGATACTTTTGTTGCTCTGCTGTATATGTTACTCCATGTTAGGTGTGCATATTTATTAAGTCTTACAGAACTCCATTCTAAGTTGAGCACATTATTTTGCTCATCTAAGAACCTATTTTTTCCATCGATATAAATGTTTTTCACTTTTAAAAGTTTAGTTCACTTCAGCTTCTGCTTAGAGAGCCTTCTGTCAACAAAATAAAATGCTCTGATTTGCAGCAATAACATTTTTTACTGACAAAAATGACTCTATATAAGCTAAATAAACTCACCGCAAACTGGAACAAACATTGAAAGGATTTTGCTTAAGCAGAGTTTATTCGTCATGCTTTGAAAGTGAGAGGAGAAAGGCCTTCCTTCAGGATCAAAATACATGCCTAACACTATTTCATTAGCATTATCTCTGGAACAAAATTATAAATATTTCCAGATAAATACGTTATTCTAAAGATTAAAGCCTGTGTGATTAAAGCCAAATACACACGCAGAGCAACGCTGCTTTCCTTCACTTTCAATCTTTTAATGTTCTGTGATGTTGTAGTTAAGTTTATTTTTTTAATTGGAAACAACTGAATTATAAATGCTAATAATTCCATCAATTCAAACATTCTCCATCCACAAAAGGTCATAAGATAGTTCCTGTTAAATGAACTACCTCCCAGAAAGAGTCTTTTTTCTGGAGTAAATTTCTTCTCAGAATTTGTTTTTAATTGCAGCAAATGAGGTGGAAAATGTAGGTTGGTAAGTAATAGGCCTAGTTAACTACTGTGGTTCCTGGAAACGTTTGCTGCAGTTAAAAAGAGAGACTACTACAACTGCTACAGCTTCCAATCTGTGTCCACCAAAGCCAAAGCTCAGTCCTAACATGGTGGACCCACTTGTTCAGGGTTAAGGGTCAGGTTTAGAAGTAATGTGTGAAATATATTTTGGTTAAGCATAGGGTTAGGAGCAGACTAGTAAATGGTTTGTGTTGGGGGAATATCTGGGTCAGGTATTGAATGCAGTTAGTAAAATAAATGGAAGTAAATGCAAAGTCCTAATAAGGGTAGAAATACAAACCTGTGTCCTACTCTGCACACTGTGGTCAAATATTCCTAGATATGTGTTCACATGAGAGAGCAGGTGAGACACTAATCTTACAGCATCCAGAGCAAACCTATGTTTGAAGCATTACCCTAGCGTATGAAAACAGACTGCAGCTGTAGTATCAAGTTCAATCAGAGATCTTTGGACACAAATCATGAAAGTGTTCCAGTTTAGTAATTTTAATGTATGCAATGTGTCTTAAATATACTAGTATTGACTTTATCAGACTGTCAGCAGATACTTGATCATAAATTCTTCTGATCAGTATGGGAGTGGTAGGATTTTGATCAGGATGGCTTGCATAAATATTTTTTTTACTAGAAAAAAATATGCAAATAAATATTATTTATTTATTTAAAAAAATTAATTAATTTTTTTATTTAATAAATAAATATTTTTTTATATATTAAAAAAAATATCCAAATAAATAAGGAGAATATTTGCTGAGTCTCTGTTTTTGCAGCTTCTCCTTGGTGGGCGTGTGTTTGATGGCCTTCCATCAGGCTCAGTATATCCTCAGAGAGTTCTCTACCCCGAGCAACCGGAGCAACCACAACTCTATCCTGTCCCAGGAGAACAGCTCTGTTAATAACATCACCTCCAACGGAGTCAAGTATGTCCAGTCAAATACATTGGTTTTATGCCTGTATTGAAATGCTAAAAATAACTGTCATCTTTGTATGTGTGTGTGCAGTAAATCTAAAGGCAGCTGTAAGACCTACATAGACACCTGTCACACATCTGATAAAGGAAAGGGTCGGGGCTCTTCAGCTGTGGCCAACAGCCCAACCCCACGGTCTCAGTCCTCAAAGAAAGGCTCAACCACCACCTTCCAACCACAGAAGAAGCATAAGGTGTCGCTTTATTACACCAAGCATAAGCCCAGCTCAGCCGCAGCTGCTGCTGCTGCCATGGATGAAGAACACGAGGACCTGTCGCCAGACAGCCTCACCCCGGACTCCTGCAACAACAACCACCCAGCGTTCGTCAGCGAGCCAGAGAAAAAGATGCCAGTCAGCTTTCCAGAGGACTTCCAGGGCGACATGGAGCACAGTATGTCAGCAGCAGTTATGTTTCCTGTGGAAATAGCTGCTAGGTTCCCTGAGGACGTCACACTGGCTCCAGGACCCAGACCCGGTTTGTTACTTTGCAGCCCTGTGGAAAGGAGCTGCAGCGAGCGCTACACAGAGAAGATCGACTCTGAGCAAAGGGACATTTCTGAGTTGGAGGTAAGGTTGCATAGGTCCAAGTATGAACCATCTGTTACAGCATCTGTAACCTCTGTTGCAGCATCTAGAATTGATGCCTCTGCTTCAGCCTTCAATTCCAGATGCTTCAGGATTTCATTAGCTCATTTAAAATGTCTTTTTACAAATCCAGTTTGGAGAAGAAGCCAAAGAGCAGAAAAAGAAGGCTCTGAATCCAGAGAGTGTAACAGCAGTGGGGAACAATAAGGGAAAGAGGAATCGCAGGATGACGGAAAATGTCTCCAGGTAGAACACACATTCTCTTTAAGATGAGAAGAACTGAAATTCACAACAACCCTGCCTAGTTTGGTGTTCAAAAGTAAATTGAAGATATTTTTAATTTAGCATTTTCCTGAAATTTTACTAATACAGTGTTTCTCAACCTTTTTTGTCCCAGCACCCCCTATCCATTATCCAGATCGCTTACTACCAAATAAGATGTAGGCTACTTGCACTGAATATTATTTTATGATTAATATTACTGACTTTATTGTTGATGTCTTGATTTTTATTGTTTCTGTATTTATCATCAAAAATCCTTAAAGAGAAACACATTACTGAATTATTAGTTTCCCAAGAACAAAAAAGCCTTGTGAATAGAAATCATTTTAAAGGTGTGTAAGAAAAATGGAATGGACATTCAACTTAATCGGTAGGCCTATCAGTAGGCCTGTCACAATAACAAATTTTGCTGAGTGATTGTCTCAAAAATTATTACAGTAAACAGTAATATTGTTTGAAGACCATTTTAAACTTGTGTAATTGTAATGACATAATAATGCAAGCACCTGCTGCCAAAAATAAATGCACTATATTTTCAAAAGAACACTTAAACAAAATAAAACAACCAAAAGCAAAAATAAAATTGACTCTCAGTCTTCGTTAACAAAAAATGCACTTAAATCAAAACTAAACACAACTTAAAACCAAAGTGGAAATAAAAACTACATTCAACCAAAAGAGTACAGATTATGAAGTTTGTATGATATATTGAAGTAAACCCTGAGTTTCACCTTAAGAGTTGTAGCACAAACACAAACACAAAAAGACAGTAAGCAGCAAAACACGCTCTTACAACCGTAACGTTTGAAAATAACATTCACTACTAACAATTTCAACAGATTCAAAAACTCTACTGTATTTGATTACAATAAAGCAAATTCACAATTCCAACTGATCAATATTAGAAATATCCTCTTTCACAAAATAAACATACATTGTGCCTCTATCATGGGGGCCACTAATAACAAGATACGTTTTTATAACACTGTTACAACTTATCTTCTGTTCCTTCTGTTGCCAAGTTGCCCCTGCACAACATAAACAGCAGAAGCTCTCTCATCAAAATAAAAGCATCAAATCAAAAACCAGAAGTCAAAACAAGATGAAATAAAGACAACAAGCTCCAAAAAAGGGAATACAACAAATAAGGAGCTTAACCGGGGGTTATTTACATACGGGTTACATTTACTTGAGCTATTCTTACATGAGTAGATTGATTTTGCATTGAAAGAACTAAACTTCAGAGATTAGAAACATTAGATTCCTAGATTTCTGAGCTAATGATTATCCAAATTTGAGCATAATTACTCAACATTTTATACATGTCACTGTTTACATCCTTATTGTTTATTTTGTATTAATAAAAATAGTTATTTTATTTGAAAGGGTACATAAAGGTTTACTCACGTATTTATACTAAGGTAAAAGCTCGTTTACTCTACACCTCCAAAATAAGCCAATGCCCCCCCCCCCCCTGCTAAACTCCTCTGGAGACGGGGCTGATGCACGGCGGTGGGGCTTCTTTGTTTTTTACAAAGTTGCATGAAAAGTGCAACCAGACCTTAAAATAACCCTGTTTTGTTTTTGTTCTTTTCACTGTAGTCCTCCTGAGCACAATGTTATAACTGTACCAGAAAGAGAGAAGGAACCTGATTGGAAAACGATGGATCACAATATGAGCGAAAACCGTACCAGAAACCGTGGCTGCAGCGGCTTAAAGTCAGAAGTGCTGAAACCAGAAAACCCGCTCAAACAGAACAGTGAGTATTCATGTGATGCTCTGAACCGCAAAATAAGAACACCACTTACTGTTCTGTTTCTGACAGGTGTGTGTCCAAGTCGGAGTCGCAGAAGGTGTGGAGCAATAGAGCGCCGTGCAGGGGGGTTGTCGGAGTCTGGCTCAGACTCTGGCAGTTCGTCGGGAAGCGTGAGGGCCAGCAGGGGGAGCTGGGGCAGCTGGAGCAGTGCAAGCAGCATGGAGGGAGACAAGGACCACGGTGCTCGAACACACGCCTGCACTACCTCATATAGAAAAAGTAAATACACAAACATTCATAACTTCTTCCTTAGTGTGGCTATTTATGTTAGAAGCAATAATAAAAACCTCAAAAGCCAAGGATTTTAATATAGTAATGTCATTTTTCTTGTCAGGAGATTCAATGCAGAACTATCCTACAGAAACAGACTGCTACCACAGCATGAATAACAACTACAAGGCCTCAAGGTATTTCAACAATTAAACACATTTTAGTAGAAACACTGCCTGCTGGAAATGGAGGTTTCAAAGAAGCAACAAGAGTCTGTAAAATTGTAAGGCTTAAATTTGTAATTGGTGTTATTGGATGTCAGGGGGCATCTATCACTGGATGAAGCATGGCTCACTGCTTTCAGCAAATGTGGATCTGTGGTCAAAAACGATAAAACTGAACATCTGCGGTAGGAAACGTTGTTGAAAGCTTTAGGAACATTCTGCATTCAAGCTGAGTTGAATGTGCTTCAGATACGATTACATTAAAACAAGTCAGTAGCTGCGTTTCCATCATCAATATGTGCAAATCTGTATCAACATTCCGCTAATGGTCAAAATACATAACACTACTGCCGTGTTTCCATTAAATGAGAAATGAAATTAAAATCACATGTGAATCAATTTGTTCATGCGATAAATCAATTAAAAAACACGCCATGATCCTCCAACTACTTCCTGTTATCTTCTTCGTGGTTTGCGCCAGTGGCAACATCCAGTTGTTGATCATGTGATTCATGTCATGCGAAAAAGTGTTTTTGTGTAATAAACCATTTTCAATACATCTGAATAACCACCTCATTCTAATACCAAAGTTTTTTTTTTTTATAAAAACCAGGAGTTGTTTTAAATATGTTTCCATTAATCATCTGTTAGTTCCATGATTTGTCTCTCTGGTTGAGAAATTAGTTTTATTGCAATATGACAAAAATCTCTGGTTTTTTTCTTTTGCATAAAGAGGAGGCCAAGTTATGTCAGAATTTCTTTTTATTTTATTTTTCCCTCCCTATTTCTGTTAAGGTTATTTTCTTTCTAATAGAAATTAAATGGAACCTGTGTTTTTATTAATTTTTTGCTGTACAACTTTAAACATGTGAAATTTGTATTTGGATTTCTAAATACAGCGGAGCTAAATAAATACCATAAACATTTAATGGAGGACAATTTGAAGCTGCCTAACAACGAATATATTAAGAAGATTTCATTTAATTACTTGCTCCCACTAAACAACTTCTTTTTTTTTTTTTCCACAAACAGCATGTACAACAAAGAGATGTGCCAAAGCTCAGACCCTGCTCCCTCAAGCTTTGTCCCAAGTTTTGCTGATGTGGCTGCAAGAATGGACAGGAATATAGGTAAAGACAGAACCACTAAGTGGACACTTTGACTTCTAATAACTGGAATTGAAACACATGAGACATTTTCTTTAATCACTGATGGAAGTTTTTATGTTGTCCTTGGTCAGCAGCTGGTCATTATGTGCCTGAAGATACATGGTCAGCTCCATCCATCCCTCTAACCAATGAGTTCAGATACAACACAACCGAAGCTCTGCCCTACATACCTCAGCCAGTCGTCACTGCATCGTACAACGGGTAGGACAAGGAGAACATCAGGGCTGCATAAACTACTTTTATCTTCTTTTATCCTTAAATAATGTAGTAGTACAGCACCTTGCAAAAGCATTCATACTCATTAGACTCTTTCACATTTTCCTACATCATAGCTGTAAACGCCAACATATTGTTTTGGAAGCAGGTGTGTGTTTAAGCTTTATTTTAATTTGAAGAAAAAAAATAATTTTATGACCTCACTATTTTGTACCTGTCTTTAGCAGTCTGTTTCGAAGAAAATGTGTTTCAATACTCCTTTTTTTAAAACTATTGATTAATTTACAACCATATTTATTTGAAGGTCAGTGTTGTTTATAGAGAGACTTCATCCATTTTAGTTATGGTTTTGCTTGTGTGTGATTTTTATTTCCTTTTTATGTATTGTTTTTGGTGGTTGGGTTGTATTTTGGATATTTAAAATGTCTTCCAGTTCCAGTGTGGAGTGTTCAGCACAAAATTAAAGTTTATTACTTCTTAAAAGAGGGAACTTGCATTATCAATATGCAAGTACATTTTTAGTTACTTGAAAATGATCTGTAAAGAACAATATTATCATTTTTGGGACAATTTATCATACAGCAAAATTTGTTATTGTGACAGGCATATTAATGGATGAGTTGAACAAGTTTTTAGTTACTGATGTAAAAAGTTTGGCTGTGTTGTCTGAATAATCTGCTCTGTGTATTAATACAGTGATTACAGTTTTATGTAAATATTAAAATGGCTTCTATGTTTGCTTATTTTGCAGCTTCACTTGGAGCAGTGCCAACAGTCATTGCAACAGTCCCTGCAGCTACACTGGTATCAGCTCCTAATATCTGAATTCCAGTCATTCATCTCCCCTGTTTAACTTCCTTAAGTGTTTTCAAACTACTTCAATATGTTTTTTACGGGTTTGATCTTCAGCATGTTTATTTGAAACATTTTCCAGGTAATGGACCTTTTCAGAGTGGTTTTCCCCGTCAGGGGGGCCA
Organism: Brachyrhaphis roseni; assembly: GCA_903066815.1. Taxonomy (NCBI): domain Eukaryota; kingdom Metazoa; phylum Chordata; class Actinopteri; order Cyprinodontiformes; family Poeciliidae; genus Brachyrhaphis; species Brachyrhaphis roseni. The sequence goes on from CAEFZY010042625.1 coordinate 32,150, forward strand.
GAACGTCAATGGCAGTCAGAGCAGCTGGAGTAATGAGCATCCTCAGGAATCTCCTTCCACCTGGAACTCAGCAGCATGTGTGGGCAGCAAGGTGACATCTTTTATTACCCTACTATACATTTGTGTCTGCTGTAATAAAAATAAATATTCCCTGCAAATTAAATTGTGATGCTGCAAATCCTGTTGAGACCAAAGAATCACACACTTTCACAATTGGACAAGTTAATAACAATAAATCAGATTTTCATTTTGACTCAAAACAATTAAAGTTGTGCAGGTGAGTTGTCCAGATATCAGATTCAGAAAGTGTTCCCAGCTCTGATCAGTCATCAGAAAGTTAAGATCTTAAAAAATAGGTATCAAGTCAAATGTGTTACTTTATCTTAGCAAACAAAGATGGCACATTTGTTTGTCCAGATTCTGTTTTGAATTTATGGTCTTGCTTTGTTCTCTTAATGCAGTAAAAGCAAGATGTTTTCAATCTATATTTAAGTTGTCCTGACAGTAGTAAAAACCTCTGCATTGGTTTTGAAATAAGGAACACTCTGCTTCTTTCTGTGCATGAAAACATTTCTCTTAACCATTCTGACAAGCCAGAGTCACCATCTTAAAGGAAGCAGTTTAAGATGGTGACTCATGATGTCACCATCATGAGTCATGATGCAAATATGTACCTAAAATAGGGTGACCATATTTTCATTTGGGAAAACCAGGACACCTCAGGGGGTTTCTGAAAAGGAGGACACTTTCCTTTCTCCGCCCCCCCGGTGGACACACAAAAAAAGAGGACGTCTGGTCACCCTAATGTTGCTGGCGTACTGACAGCGACGCTATCTATCTTCTGATTAAGAACAGGGCTGCCCGCACTGACGCGGCTCAGGGATTACGTCACACGCAGCGCCGTGCGCAGTGCCCTAGTGCCTGTAAATTTAATGGTCCAATGAAGGTAATTTAAAAAACAGGACATTTCCTCACTTTCTAAAAAAAAACCCGGGACGCCCGGGACAGGACGTGAAATACGGACATGTCCCGGGAAATATGGACGTTTGGTCACCCTACCTAAAATCTATAGAGAAGCTTTAGTTTTAGTTTGTAAAATGGGCACAAAGGATTTAAACTCAGACCTTTTGGTAAAGTCTGGAATTTTTGCATAAAATAATGTGTAAACAAACCTTGGAAAATATTTACTTTTTTTTTTATTTTACTAGTTTTAATACTAGTAAAAAAAAAAAGTCTATCTCACTAAATTTAGATGATGCCACTTTTATATACTTCTGTCACCTGTTCATCACTCCTAAGCCTGCCACAGTAATCAACAAATCAATTAATAGAATTATAAATTAAAACAAACTCAATAATTTCCAATTGCATGATTTATCTTCTTGGAGTCCTTAGAGGGGGTACTGGAGAGTGCCCCTCCTGGGGACTCCCTCGTTCTGCTGGGCGACTTCAACGCTCACGTGGGCAATGACAGTGAGACCTGGAGGGGCGTGGTTGGAAGGAACGCTCCCTCCGATCTGAACTC
>CAEFZY010042630.1:0-17986 GCA_903066815.1 Brachyrhaphis roseni
GAGTCCAAGATGTCTAAACAAACGTTTCTAAACTTTCTAAAACAAACTTGAAAGAAAGAAAGAAAGAAAGGAAGAAAATAAATTCTGGCTCCTCAGTGGAAAACTTTTAAGAAATTCGTTGTTAGAGTTTATATCAGAAAAGTCCTTCAACATTTTTGAAACAGGAATATTTTCAGCCTTAAACAAACTTAAAGTGACAGAAAGACAGAAACTAAACATCTTAGAAATGGAGTCTGATAAGAAGAGATTCACCTCGGTCATCAGCTTGTGGAGTAGGAGTTTAAAATTGGATTTTGTAAACTTTGACTTCTAGACAAACTTGGAAGGATCAGTAAATAATCTAAGTCAGTTGTTTGTGTCGTTAACATATCTAACAGTAAAGTCTCCCAGAGGAGAGAGCGTTGGTTCCTTTAGGGAAACTTTGTGTCTTTGTAACATTTCATTTCTTTTGTTTGCTGAAGATGGACGTGGAGCATTAATGTAAATTACAGCAAAGACCAATTTCTATAGTTTGCCAGTTGGTACCGGCTAAATGACCAAAAATGAAGCAAAAAACAAACGATGAACCAAACATGATGATAAAATACGTCACATACATAAATCATACACAATATCACAATTTTAGATTGTAATCAAGCATCCATAAAAACATGAACGCAAACAAATATTTATTGGATTGAAATAGTTAAAGATTTTCTTTAAATCTGACAATATGGAGCAGTGGTGCCCAGAGTGGGTCCTGGAGGCCCGGCATCCTGCATGTTTTAGTCTCTCCCTGGTGGTAATAACAACCTTTTCAGCAGGTCAATGTTCTTCTTAAGCCTCTAATGAACCATCATTTGATCCAGGTGCGTTAAACCAGGGAGAGACTAAAACATGCAGGATGCCGGGCCTCCAGGACCGACTCTGGGCATCACTGATATAGAATAATACACTGTATAGAATGATCAAGGTAAAAACCGAAATGGAAATTTTATTTTTGAAGTAAGTATTAACAAACTGGTCTGCAGTTGGATGTTGCAAATGTTGGGCTGTTTGCCCAGCTGATAGTTTGGTAGACTGGGTTTGGTTGGGGACAAAAGTTGCAACATTTGTTACATTTTCAGCTGCTGATGTTTGCTTTCACAGTGCACTGTAATAAATAAACCAAATTAAATGAAAATCCTGTTGCCCTCCTCGCCTGGGGGGGGCGCTGCACCAAAAATAACAAAAAGAAACAATAAAAAAAAACTCTGAAGACACTTCCTTCTTCACAAAATGTAAACAAAAATGGAGTAGCATCAGACTTTAGCAGTTGTACGATTTCTCTCTTGTCTTTGGTAAAAGACCACAGTCCATTTCTCCCACTAGTGTTAATGCTAATGCTAACACTAAACTCTCGCATTTGTTTTAATTGTATCTGTATTAGTTGTATTTACCCAGAATGCCCTGCACTATAGACAACTTCCTGCTTTTGGAGCGGACTCCAGTCCGCTTGGCGTTAAAATATGCATTTGAATTGCGCCAGAGTTCGTTTCAACCGAACCGACACCAAGGTTTGTAGGCAGATCAGAGTTCACTTTTCTGGTTCATATCAGAGTTTGGTTAGCATTCACACCTCCACAAACAAACTGAGAAACAAACCAAAGCAGACTAAACACAGCTGGTGAGGATGCAACCTTAAAGATTGGAGTTAAAGCGACCAATTTCCAAGCTTTAGGACCTACAGTATGTTTATAAGAGATTTAATAAATATGTCAGAGGTTGTACCAACAAATACTTATTTCCATTGATACACTAGAGCATAAACCAAAGTTTGGAGTGGACAACCAACCTCAGAAAGATAAGATTACCCTTACAAAACATTAATTAAAAATGTCTTCTTGATGCTTTAGCAGTAAATAAATCCATCTATTCATCTTGCTTTTAACAGTCTTCAGGCTCATTTCAGCAACAACTGCAGGGAGGAAGTAAAACCACTCTCTCATAAAAGCTTTGCATGTAAACTGCCCCTGGGTGTCGATATTGATCTTTTAAAATGAGCCATGTTGCAATAACTCTGCTGTTTCTTCTTTTCTCCCTCACATAATAAACGATCCCGCATCAAGCACACAGAACCGGGACGAAACTAAATGTAATTTACCAGCTGCTTTCTAATGGGGCTGCATCTTTCAATATAAACGTTAATAATCCATGATTACCTCTGCGCCGCGGCACTGGGAGCTGAGGGTTTCTTTCATGTGTTTATGGAAGTGTTTCCCTCTCTGCCTCTCTCCCCCATTGGCTCCACCTTTTGGGAAAAACAATACAGACATCAGCTGAGAAGCGTTTCCCTGGTTGTTTCCATCATCGTGCTGGGAGACGAATGCAGAAGCACTTCAGTGCCTCGTTAACCTTCACTCTTTCTGTGGTAATTAGTCACATGAACTCCTCAAGCAGACATGCAGGACGCCACTGAATGATCAAAAATCAAAGAGAAACTAATTCAACTCTTGGCAAACTGAAGGTTTGACAGTGACACCATTTAGAATAGAATAGAATATACTTTATTGATCCCCAAGGGGAAATTGCTTATTTGTTGAAAGATACTCCATCTTAGGTAATAAATACAAAGATTGTTTCATATATACATATATATATATATCTAAGAGTGATAAGTTCAAAATGACTTGATATAAACAAATAAATAAATAAATAACCAATCACATGCAATATATTAATCAATAAATAACCTATAAATGAGCATTTGATTTGTTTCAAAAGTAATAACTTCTGATTAAAGAAGACAGGCGCCGATGAAACTGAGAAAACTGGTTTTGTTACATAAACTATGTATTCTCCCTTCGGATCAGGACTAAATAAATACATTTTTTTCATTAGACAATTAATTTAATTTTACATAATTGCCGCTGTAGAAGACAATTTGTTAAATACTTTATAACAGGAAAAAAAAAATCCAAAAAGCAGGTGAACAACAACTCAAAACCACTCAAATTTGTTCCCTTGCTCTCCGTCAGCTCGACTCTATAGACCCACCCGTTGCCATGGCAACTGGCTGACAACAGCTCCGCTGGCCAACGGAGCAGAGATTACGTTCGACTGTTTCTCAGGAACATCAACACCAGAAAAACACGCAAACATTCAGTTCGTTACAGTTTAACGTTATTGTGTGATTGTTAGTAATTGATCGCCTGGACACGACGGTTGGTTGATGAGCTCATGAGCCGATCAGCAGAAATATGAATTACGCCGTTAACAGAAGGTTTAAAGTTTAAAAACACAATCGACCACAGTTAAGCAGCTAAATAAGATAGTATTTCCCACTTGCAGATTTTTATGAATCTATTAATGACTTTATTGGTTATTGCCATTTAGCAGCACATAGATAAGTGTGATTGACAGCACTAAGACCCTCCTCTTGGCGTGGCTCATTTTACCTTGGACGCCCTTTGGATGCTTTTCAGGACAGTAAATTAAAACTTTTCTCCATAATTACATCTCATAAATACAGATACAATTTTCAGACAACTTTTCAAATAATTTCAGATTTACTCAACCAGGAGAACATGGTTGATGGGTTGACAGTTAAAAATTATTAAACAAGTTGTTTACAGTAAATATGCTGACTCAGATGACAAGAATTAAGATGAAATATCAAAAATTACTACAAATCAGGGAGAACTTCTGTCACATAAAGTAACCACTTAAACTAAGCAGAAACAAATGGCCGCCTCTGACACAGAGTTAATATGGAAGATATCTCCATCCCATTTATTTTCCATTTGTCTGCGTCTTAGTGAGGTTATAATGGCTTCGTAAAAAAAGCCACATTAGCAGGACGGGGCGCGACAAAAGCTATGGATTAATACTCTCTGATCCCTTCCTGTCAAGCCATTAAAATGTAAGCAATTTAGCATTATCTCTGATGCCATGCTTGGCTTTCTATTCCACCAAGTTAAAACGATTCTCAATGTATCAGCGCCTCATTTGCTGTGTTTAATGACTCACCAAGTTCCTGCTATTTTTTTCCGCTTCTCCTCTTCTTCCTCCTCCTCCTCTTCTCTACGCAGTGTAAAAATAAAGATAAGACATGCCTATCATCCCTGAGAGCCTGTCAGTCATAATTCACTGCTGAAATTACATTCCCACACAGAACTGCGGCTCAACAGATGGTTCAGTCGGGTCGGTTCTACTCAGAAATGCTACTGCTTCATTTTTCCCTTTTGTTAGCAGCAGCAGAGACTCTAATCTCCAGCTGTACGGTTTCTATTTTGCGACATGTCAAGATTATACTGCTGGATATTATTTTTCTGTAATGTGATAACTTCTGATATTATACAAAGCGACTAAAACTTCAGGATTTTCAAAAGTTAAACAATATGTGTATTAGAAACCCAATGTAAATTAAATCTGGATAGCATTACTTAAGTTAGTATCTTTTTCTTATGTTGATAATTCTGAATCATGTTGATTATTTGTTCATGACAAGGATTTTGTTTCATCCTCGTCAGAATAAACTAATAATTGGTGTTTAGAAACTGTTGGTGGGATTGAATTAATTGTTTGCTTCTTCAACGAGATTAAAGGAAACACTACAAAATGGTAATATTTACAATATTAAATCACTTAAATTTATATATACACACATGCAAAAATAACCACTATATAATTAGTGCATGTGAGATTTATTTATTTTTTTACCATTTTCTCCCATGAGTGCATCAATAAATATCAGCAAATTGAAAAGAAAAGATTAAATGCAGTTAGTGATACAAATTAAACTCCTTTTTGTGACTGGTGTCGTAAACGAGAGCATTACAAATGAGAAAGTTTGTCAATAGCAGGATTTGTGTTGCTGTGTCATTCATTCTGAAAAAGTAGTAAAATATTTACGATTGTCACATTTATAGCAACAACCTTTGGTGGAGCATCGACTGAAACCTCTATAGCAAACTGATTGGATGTTTAGTCAGAACTAAGAGGGATTGTGATGCGACGCACTTCAGGTTCATAAGTTGTAATTATGATTTGATTTGATTTTTTTCAGGTATTATTTACGTCCAGATTTAGCACATCTTCTGAATTATTTCACCAGTCTGTGTCTGGTGAATTTCTGGCTAAAAACATGTTTGTTTTTCATTCTGTGGGTAGAAAATTCAGAAATTTTACTCAAGAGTAGAAGTACTTCATAATAAAATGACTTCAGTAAAAGAAAAAAGCATAGCATAGCTAAAGTTTAGTGAACGCAGTTTGGAAATCCTTGCTTTAACTAAACCAACAAAGTATTCAGGTCATTACAAAAACCACTGGCTGCATTTCCATTGACCATTTAGAAAATAAATTTGCTTAATTTGAAAAAAATGAATTTGTCGATCAAAATTTTAAGTGAGGTGGTTCTAAAACTTAGTTTATTTAAAGCAAGATCCAACAATGCTTTTAAAGACTTTTTTCACATCACACGAGTCACATGTTCAACAACCGGATGTTACTACTGTTGGAAACAACAAAGAAGACGACAACAGGAAGAAACTGGAGGATGATGGCGCTGAATGCGTTTTAATGACTTACAGATGTACTCACTTGATTTTAATTGGGTTTCTTATTTAATGGAAACCCAGCAATTGCAGAATTCTAGAATATTGACAAAGCTTTGAGCACATTTGTAATGGAAACACATCCATAATAAGAAAGCTGTCTGGGCAGAGAAATATCTGTTACAAATAGAACGATTCAGATATTGGTTGGGTATCTTGATAAATACGAGAACTACAGCTCTTACTTTGAGCTACAACTCTGACTTTGCAAAGTAGATCACTAAGAAAGCTGTTGATTATTCCACTCAAAGCTAAATACGTCGTATAAAAAATTAAAACTCTGTCCTCAAGTCACAGTAGTTTTCACAAACCAGTTTCTGCTACAATCCACTCAGATATGGCTCATTATGCCAGGCTGAAGACGTTGAAATTTGTCACATCTGCGTAATGTGAGCGCTCCAGAGAACAGAGTGGACTTCGCAACGATAACAGCTCTGAAAATAACAGCTTTGAGATCAGTGGAGTGCGTGGTGCGGATCTGCTGATCATTCGGCAGCCGTCTCATTCTCATTCACAGCTACAGCACTTCTCTTGCTTCTTGAGTGCGGTGTCAGTCAACTCAAGATGCTGCTCACATCCTGTTTTACTGTACTCACACAAACTGAATCCATTACCGCCAAGTCAGGCAGCTGAAATCAAAAACTCTCCTTTAGGCAAAACAGCCATTTCTTATTCTTCATACAATCTTAAATATTAAACATTGAGCAGGACATTTTACTAAATTTTTGTTTTCATAGCAGAATCAGATGAAATGGGAAGGAAAAAGTTTTTAGTTCGCTTTGAATTTCTGAAATTTATTCCACCTTTAATGAACTGTATGTTCATGTTTTTAGATTTTCTCCTTTTCACAGCAAATGTTGCCGACAGATGGATCAGCAGCAGGACAACCAGGTGTAGCTGCAGTTTTTTCCACAAGTGATTCATTCTGCAAATGCTGTTTCTCTTCTTACAGTTGTGTTTTAAATTCAGAGACCCAGAAGTGAAGAGTTATTCGTTGAAAATGCGTCATAGTTCCAGTTAGAAGTTGGGCTTCCAATAATTAATTTTCCAGATGGAATAATGATTCAAAATACAATTGCAATGATTCATTTTTAAATAATGGATGCAACAGTTGAAATCAATGTGAGTTTTATCTATAACCCATCTATATCTCACTTAAATTACTTTATTGTTTATTTATTCTTAGTCTACTAAATTTTCTTAATCTGGGACCTGAGTCCGAATTTCGTACCACAAACAAGCAAGGTGAAGCCACTGCACACAAGCTCAACTGTGGATTTGGATTTTATGCCTAATCACGCAAATGTACAATACAGTTAAGGTCAAATATTAGCCAGTTTTATGCATTTTATAGTAGTTTGAGCAGCTTTTTGAAACCACCTAGCCCTTTCTTGGCAATAAGTTGATGTTTTTGTTGTGTTTAGAAAGCAAACCGTTTCAAAAAGTTATATTCCACAGGCACTGCCCCGTTACCTAGCAACCCCAGCCGAGCCCAGCCCCATTACCTAGCAACCCCAGCCGAGCGCAGCACTGTTACCTAGCAACCCAAGCAGAATTCCAACGCTTTTGGCCGTCTGGTTTTACTGCTGTACTGAAAAAGACACATTCTGTTGTTGACTTACCATCCACCCGTTGATTTTGATTAACAATTAGGTTTTTGAAAAGGCTCATTTTCCAAACACCAACAAACATCAACTTATTGCCCCAAAAAAAACAAAACGTGTTGGTGTTTTGTTTTGTTTTGTTTTTTTCAGCCATTTTGGCTGCTTTTAGAAGCAGCTGAAACATAAATGGAAGTATAAACATTTGCAAATTTTGCACCTTTAAGACATTTTATTGTTGGAAAAGATGTTGCTCGGTTCGGTACTTGGTTGGTTTCCAATACCAGGCAACCAAACAATCTAAATTAACTACTAATTCTGCCAAAAAGCATGTTGAGATAAACTTCTGGAGTTATACTAGAAGCTTGCAAGTTGGAAATTGCCAATAGTCATTTATGGAGTTGTTTGTATGTATTTGAGCCTGTATGTTTAATTTAATTTTGACCTTGGGTAGATCAACAACATCCACAGTATCTTTAAAATTATTTTTTAAAGTCAAATCTCATAGTTTAAAGGTGTTAGCAAAATCAACTTTTTATAGCTTTAAATAATTTTATGACATTATAGACGTACCTGGAATGTTGCTTTGATTCTTGTGTGCATGCAAAGTCAAATTTCTTTAAAGTTGCTTTTGATAAATATATCATAACTTAAGGTAAAATAGTTATTTGATTGTGGTACAAAATGGCACCTTGTTCCTGGAATATTACATAATACTCCCCCTTTAATCAACTCTGCCTGCAAAATGAATGGTTCATCATAAAAACCAAAAAATAATTGAGATTTCAGACCCTAATGGCCACATTTAACATTCTCACTTTAACTATTAAGCCCAGAGTCTGAAGACACCAGAGTGATGTTCTGAGCAAAGTTAAAGTTATTGTGTTTGGTTTAATTATTTCAGTCCAATGGGGGAATTCTGCATTAATCTTTCATAAGTGAAAACACTTTGACTTTGTTATGATTAAAATTCAGCAGCAATGGACAGCAGCTTCTTTGTTCATCTGAGAGAAGCAGCGCTGCTGTACCAGAGGCGCTAAAGCAGGCTGTAAGAGCAATCGGGGTTTGTATTAATTACAACCAATCCTCTGCTTCCTCATAAAACAGCTCGAATGCCCTGCACTGTTAGACTGTAATACAATTACGAGCATTAAAGGAATTTAATGTTTTTCAGATGGCTTGTAACTCAACTTGATTGTTAGACCTGGGATTTTATTTATTAGTCATTTAATGATTGCACTAGGATGCTGTTTATTTGACTGGGGGCTCTCAGACTCAATTGAAATAAAAACTTTTAAGAGGCCAGTCTTTTCCTTTGCTGGTTTCAGGAGCATCACTGGAAAGATTTGTTTTCAAGAAGGCAAAAACGAATTTTAGATGCTTGGCTGAATGTCTCTTTATTTACACAACTGATTAAAATACCAAATTGGACTTATGTGGGACACATATTACTATTTATGTCTTTACAACTCTGGGCTTTAGCAATGGAAGTACTTTAGGTTACAAAAATAATCTAAAGTAGGTTATTTTATTACTTTATCTTTGGTAAAGTTGCAAACTTTTCCAGAATTTAGCTTGTCTTATGGATTTAGCCACTGCAAGGCCATTCAAAATGCTTCACATAGTGAAAATATGAAACAAGTAGATGTCACAATAACAAATTAATGTTGCAGTTTGCAACCATTTTCTAGTAATACATTGATAATGGCATGATAATGCAAATTCACCCTCTTAAAACCAATAAACTTAAATTTTGCAAAGGACAGATGGAAGATATTTAAAAAAAAATCCAAAACAAAATTAAGAAATTAAATGGAAAAAACTCAATTTACAATCAAAATCAAAAAACAACCGATTATGAAATCTCTCTAAACAAAATGGCTGTTCAAAAAATATTAAGCAGAATGAAAATTATTGAGCTCATTTTAATTTATCATGTGATTAATTGATTAATTGCAACTGGCTTAGAAACAAATAAACAGCATTAGTGACAAATTAACGTAATGACAAGTTGGTATATAGACTAAAATTAATTATATTTTTATTTTAAATATATATATAAATAAACGAGAATTTAAAAAAAAGCATTTAGAAAAAAGTGTCAAAATAAACAGGTTTCTCCAGAATAAACTTTATCTTTGTTTGACTAGCACAAAACAACCAGACTTCAGGAAGAATAAATAATTCTTCACACTAAAGATAAAAATAACTGAATTTAAAGTTCTGGACTTCAAAAGGTAAAAAGGTTTAAAAAAAAGTTAAAATAAGAAACTGACAGCTCAGATACATGAATAAATATATAAAAAAATAAACTATCAGGGTCTCCACTGTTAAAAAGTAAAATACTGACATAGATTTAACAAAGGCCCAAAAAGCTCCAAGAAACAGAGTAAAATCATGATCAAAGAGGCTTTTTAGGTTTCAAACTAATAGAGTGAACTTCAAACAAATGCATAAAGCTGGACTCCATTTCTCTATATAATTAAAAGGTATTGAGCCACTGGGAGTGTGTTGTAGAAAATGAGGCGAAGCGGCTTTTCAGTTCGGATGGATTAATCTGTCTTAGCTGGTCGACTGGGAATCCAAACATAGCAGCTTATTTACAGGAAAAACTTACTTTTTACTCACTTAATGTTCGGGTGTCACAGAATTAAACAACAAAAATTACAGCTAACATTTGATTTATCTACACTGCAAAAACACTAAATCTAAACAAGTATTTTTGGGACCTTCCAGTGCAAATATCTTGAAATAAGACAAATCTAATTTTAACAATTCATTAATATTTCATCAATATTAATGAATTGTTGATTAAAACTCCTATATTTTTACATGCTTCGGTTCACTTTCACTCTGGGTCAAACAAACCTGTTCCCCTCCTCGCCTGTGGGGGCGCTGCACCGAGAACCATTGAGTCAGGGATGTCCTATGTGTGGCCCGGGGGCCATTTGTGGCCCTCCAACTGATTCTATGCGGCCCCAAACTGCAATTCACAAATTATACAAATTTGGCTGTTGTTGCAGAACCAATAATTTTAATTTGTAATTTTCTTACAATGAAAAATGTAAAGTATAACGCAAAGTGTTGTGAAAATAATAATTTAAAAAAAGGTGGTAGATTTCTACAAAAATCTTGAGTGTCAAATGTTAACAATTTTGGACTTTTGAATTCCAGAAAATTCCAAAAGTTGAAGATTTTTTGACATTTTTAATAAAAAATTTCTGACATTCATCTCAATTTATAAGTTCTTAGGCATACATACTTATAGGTCAGTTTTCTTTTATTTCATGTGTACTAAAATATTTGCACTAGAAACCAAAAATACTTTAGATTTTGTTTCTCACCGTTCATGTTGGAGAAACTGAGAGTTCATGACTTGAACTCTCAGTGATCTGGTTTGAAAACCCGTCCAATAATCCTCCAAGACAAAGTGCAGAATGTAAAATTCTCAACCTTAGCAGATTTTACTCTGGCTGAAACCTTTAAAAACGCTTATCCTCAGCCCAAAGCCAGCGCTTTAAGCTCAAACAGCTCCAGTTTCAACAGCAGGTACCAGCAGGCGAAGCTTTGCAGCGCGGCCTTCCTGGTCCCCAGCGGCCGGCCACGGCTTGTCTGAGCCATTGCAGGGCAGATGGGATACGCTGTGATGGGTTCAGCGCCGTTTGGACGTGCCAGGAATATTTCCACAGGGACATTTTGAGGGTTTATTGGCTCTTTCAAGTAGCTTCCCCTGCCAGATGATCCGATCGGCTAAAACGATGCCGCCGCAGAAAAAGCTGATGGATAAATTACTTTAAGTTCAGAAGTGAAGTCAAAAAGGCAAAATTGGGCTTAAAGAGGCAAGGCTTTAATCAAGTGATCTGTGCTGACAGAATGTAGTCAGTATCTGGGTTATGAAAACCCATTTTTGGAACAAAAATTGCAACATTTGTTTTATTTTCAGCTGCTGTGGTTCTCTTTCACACTGCACTGTGTGAAACGATGCAAACCCTTTAATAAACCAGTTCCCCTCCTCGCCTGTGGAGGCGCTGCATCAAGAACTACTGAAGGAAACAACACAAAAACCTCTGAAGAAGACACTGAGCTCAACTTCCTTCTTCATAAACAAAACTGGAGTGGCGTCAGATTTTAGCGGTTTCAGGATTTCTTTTGGTAAAAAAGTAATTTCCCTTGCTACTGCTAGACTTTGTTTAGGTTGTATTTACCCAGAATGCCCTGCGCTGTAGTCTGCTTTCTGCTTTTAGAGCAGTCTCTGGTCTGCTTGGCGTTCACATCTCGATTTAAACTGAACCAGACTTCACTTCAACCGAACCGAGACTGAGGTGCGTATGTGGATCAGTTCGGATTTTGATCTGAATAGTTCAATTGCGTGTTCACATCTCCACAAATGAACCAAACCTTCTAGGTGAACAGTTTAGTCCACTATTTTAGGAATTTCATTTTTGGAATTGAACCGTTCAGACTACCATGGAAAAGTCAGATATAGATCACAAAATGGGCAAAAAAAAAAAGTGGATTGAGTCGCATTTTCCTGCTGTGTGTGAATCCAACATGCTTTCAGTGTTTTGAAATATGCGGCTGATTGATTTGTAGAATCCAAACCTTTGCGTCAGTGATTATATGATTTGATGAATACATTTCTGCAATTAGTTAAGCAGCTATGCTTCTGAGAGTTACATTACAAATAGAGATTAATTAGGACTCAGTCACATTCAATTCATTCTCCACGGTTAAAACATAAAGTGATCAACTCTTTTCTGTTTGCGTTACAAACACACACCAAAGGAAACACTTTGGAGTAATAAAACACCTTCGGTATCAGGAAACCCAACGCCGTCTCTCCATTTACACCTCCAACACTTGAGCCGTCCAACAGTCGACACCATGAATGTTTCACAACTTGCCGTTATTAATAGTGTTGCTGGCAGAACTTTGTCTTCATAACAGACAGATCTGGATCCTTCGCCCACTTCCTCTTTATTCCAGTTAACCTCATTTTTACCTCTTTTAACCTCGTCATCCCGAGCCAATTTATGTCACAGCCACTTTTAATTTCCTGTGAATCATTGAAGCCCGTCTGAGTGAATTAGGATTCAGTTCTCATTCACACAAACTCCTACTTCCTCCTTTTTGTTTGAACCAGCCTTAAATTCTGGCACATCGTCGTATTTTAGCTTCATTTATATTTTATTACTGTCCTTTATAAAGCACTTTAATACAAAGTATGACTTAATTTGTGCTTAGGCCTGTCGCCATAAGCAATTTATCAATTGATCGCATGATAATTTAAAACGAGCTCAATAATATTTTCTACCAAAAACTGGAAGATAAAAGTCTTCAGTTTGGTGTTTAGGTTTCAACCAGCCATTTTTCTGAACAACAATTTTGTTTACAGAGACTTTATAATTCAATTTATTTGTTATTTCTGTTGTTTTATTCATTTCAGACATTTAAAATGTCTTCCAGTTTATTAGAATTTGACGTTTATTAGTCTTTCAGAATGTGTTCTTGCTTTATTATGCCATCAGCATTATATTACTTGAAAAACAACAATATTGTTTGTAGCGATAATTTCTGCAACAATTTATTGTCCAGGAATTGAAAAAAAGGACTGCTTATCGTCTAAACTTTTGGCCAAAATCATTAAGTTAAAATCACGTAGAGCCTCAAAAATCATTTTTTAAACACATTTTTTGTCAATTTTTTTTTTGCTTCATATGCTCAAATATAATTGCATTTAGGAAATGGATCAGTAAATCATTGTAGATACGAAACAGTCTAATACATGACAAGCCCACAACTTCTACATTTTTTGAGTAGATTTGTTTCTTATTTGCGATGCAAAATTTGCTTTCGAGTGAAAACAGGTGTATTATTTTGGTTTTACTCAATTGAAAATTATGATTTTCAAAGATATTGCTAATAACTTGGAATATTTTTTGCACCTTGTATATTTTATGGTGATATTTATCAACCATGACAAAATGTAAAGTTTTGTTCAAAATGTAAACCTTGTTCAAAATTTCAAATTGCTACACAAATAAACTTGACCAATCATCTGTAAAATATGAAAAAATGTGCAGCTGCATCAACCAGTTTAATAAAAACTACAGAATTTATGAATCAGTTTCATGCAACACAGGTGGATTTTCACTGTTTGCTTTAAAGCATCTCTCTCGTCAACATCTGACAGGATTTCTTCCTCCGTCAGATGAAAATGGAGACTGAACTTGCTCTAAATCTGTTCCAAGAAGCAATTTCTGTTCCTTGAAAGAACCTCAGAGCTGCAACAGCGGAAAAATGACATCGACAAACTGTTTCTTCTCAACCTGAAAGCTGACAACCCATCAAGACAAAAAACAGCCTACAGTAGATTAAATAAAACAGG
This sequence comes from Brachyrhaphis roseni, assembly GCA_903066815.1. Lineage (NCBI taxonomy): Eukaryota > Metazoa > Chordata > Actinopteri > Cyprinodontiformes > Poeciliidae > Brachyrhaphis > Brachyrhaphis roseni. Next base: position 13,563 of record CAEFZY010042630.1, read on the forward strand.
GATGTACATCCAAACATTCAGGAATCGGTATTCTACTGCTGTGGCTCACATGGAAGGTAAATAAAGACGATTGACCTCAACAGATGACCTATGCCTGACCTTTAGAGTGTGTTTGTGTTCTCAGCTCAGAAACAGCAGCCAGTGGGAGTTGAACAGCCAAACAGAGAAGGTCACGACTTGCAAAGACTGCTAAATCCAGGGAACCGGGCTGACATCTTACTGACAGCTAACTCTGTTAGCATGTTATTTAGCTCAATCACCGTCTGACAGCGTTGCACCAAAAGGTTGCAGCAACTCTACTAGAAAACATGTCTTCATCTCTCCTTCACTGTTTATCTGACTCATCAACCTGCAGCAGATTTTAGCCAACTTGCTTTGTTTTAACTTAATTACTTAATCAGTTAATTGCATGATAAATTAAAACGAGATCAATAATTTCCATTTAAATGATTTATAATTTTTCTCTCTCTACCAAAAAATGGATGATAAAAGTCTTCAGTCTGGTGCTTTAATCTCAACTACCCTCTTTTTTGTTTTCAGATACTTTATAACTCATTTTATTTGTTGTTTTTATTTATTGTGGATATTCAAACAATCCAGTGTTAAACGTTCATTACAATTTAAAGTTTATTGATTTTTGAGAATGTGTTCTTGCATTATTATGCCATTATATTAATTGAAAATGGTTTCAAAACAACATTATTTATTGCAATAACTACCAGACAGGCCTAGTTTGACCAAGTTATCAGTGTTTTTGATCCTTAAGACAATAATATAAAACTCTAGGAAACCTGAGCAGAGCAGAGTAACACTAAGCCACTGATATTTTCACTAACATTTTCCCTACACATGCAAAGTGAGTTTTTAGTAAGATTTTGTCTGCGACAAATAAAGCACCAATATATCCACATACATGCTTTGACAGTTTTCCAAATTTTTAATAACTTTATATTCTAAAAAATTATTTAAAAGTTGTTCAACTTTTCAATTCAGACAAATGAATCTGTAGGTTCTATGTTTAATTCCTAACAGGATGTTGTGAAGCAATCTGATTGGCTGACAGGTTTTAGCTTTACTCCACGCTGCCCCCTATGGGTTGGGTATGTTTAAAACACCATTCAGAGGCATATTTGTGCAGGTTAATGTTGATGAAAACTATTTTAAATCAATCCTTTGTGCACAATGTTATTTTTTTAAACAATGTGGTGGAGATATTTGTTCTTATAAAGACCCAGCATCAATAACTGGTACTAATATTGCTCTTAATTTCCAATAACTGATATTTACTGATATATTTATATTTTTTACCCTTTTATCACCTTGTAAAATCAACCACATTTTTGAAACTGCTTTTCTGCTTTAGGAAAACACGCTAAGCATACGGCAACAATTAAATGCACATTCCTTCTACTTACAACAGTAATTGGAAATAAAACTCTGAAATATTTGCTGGCTTAAAGTAAACTTAAATTTGTAAATAAATAAAACATTGAAATGTTTTAGGCCATTTTCCTCAAGTTATTGGCGATAATAGTTATAGTAATAAGTAAATAAATGTATGTAAACCATAGAAGTTTTCAAATTTTACGACTCATTTGTAGAGTTTTGGGTGTATTTGAGGTTTTTTAAGGCAGAAAAAAGACATAAAATTAAAAAAAGTAAGAAAAAATGAAGCGACAGTCATTCATATGAATGTAGCATTGCTCTCTTCCTCTCTTTGTTGGACTCTCCCATCCCACACACACAGACGGCTCCATCCCTTCTGCAGCTTATCATTAAATGCTCCAGGTGAGCTGGTGATTTACACCAGTCATTTCAGAGCTGCTCTGTCTGCCTTTAATGACTCCGTCCTGGGCCTGCTGGCAGAGAGAGATACTGGGAACCGAAGCACTGAACAGTGACTATCAGGGATGGGCTCTGAGCTCAGATGATCAATTGGACTTTTCATACTTTTAAATGCCGAAGGTACTTCCCAATAGATCACAGCATGCGATACGTTTTTTTTTAAAAAGGAATTAGAGAAAATTGTGGATGAAAAAAAGGAAACTTAATATCAGTTTTTCTGTTTAACTAAAGTACTTATTTTAAAAAACACTTTGGAGCCCTTAGAGCCATTTTTTATTAAAGCAGAATTACTACTGACATATTGAGTTGTAGTAAGCAGGAAGACCAGTGGGAAAACCACTGGGGATGTTTACAACAGTTACTCGGATGATAAAATGTGTTTCTTTACACTTGTTAAAGAGGATCTATTATGCAAAATTCACAGTTTGTACTTCCATTTGGGTCTCTACTGCTTCAAGCACTTTTTGCCAATAAGTTAATGTTTTTAGCCGTTTTAAAATCCCCTCTACTGCAGAGCTGCATTCAAAGGCCACTGCTCAGTTACCTAGCAACCAAAGCTGAGCACCAGCACGTTTGGTCAGCTGGTTTTACTGCTGTACAATGGCTGCTGGAAAAGATACGTGTTTTGTTGTTGACTTACAACACAGAAACCGCTTGCTGCATTTCTGCTTTTCAAAGATGTATGGTTGCATAGTTGCGCATCAATTTGCCAATTTTGACGTGAGAGTAAACGTTGAGTTGGGGGCCGTGGCAAGCAGCAGCTTATTTGGATTTAAAGTGATAAAAGGCAGTAATAGCAGCTCACTATGGAAGGAGCTGAACTGACTAAAATAAAATCTAATTATCTAAGAATAATTTTGTGCAAAAAGTGTAATCAACATGCTTTGTATAGAACACAGAACTAGCCTAACCTTTTCAAGGAAGCATAATAGGTGACCTTTAAGCATTTCAAGATTATAAGACGCTGAATTGTTTTATTAAAGTAGAAAATAGTTTTTGTTCCTCAGTGTTTGAGCCAAATGAAGGATGATGTACCGTTATTTTGGCTACTCTTCTATCCACCGAATGCATCATTATATTTATGTGGTGAGTGGAAAGACCTTTTAAATCTGGAAGGTTTTACAAAAGGCAGAGTAACGTTTTGGCAGCTACATTTCAGAGCAGTAAAACTCTCGATATGTGTTTTGAGAAAACTGGGATTTTAAGCTGCTTCCATTCACTGTCGTATATATTTACTTATTCTTTTGTTAAACACTACATGACTCCCTCATTATCTGATGGCAAATCTGTAGAAAGAAAAGGGAGTCAGGATAATAATGCTGGTCAGAACTGGAGTAGAAATCACAGAATCTAACTTTTGCCAGAAAGATTTTAAGGCTTACTTAAAATCTTCCTGCAGCAATGCTAAAGGTTTTCTTTCTTGCATTTCATATATGGGTTTACATGTTAATAAAAACAAGGATTTGTGTCTCACTGGCCTTTTAGTGACAAAAACAAACTGTAGCAACCTGCAGTCACGCAGTATAAAGACAATATTGGAACACCAAACAGAATCAGATCCCTGAGAATGTTATTAACTCCGCTGTTCCTTTGAGCCCCCAGCCACCACAAGCTGATTGAATAAAACATGGAAGAAAAATTTATCTGTTTTCCAGACTCTGGGACAAAAACAAGAAAAATCCTGATATATAAAAATGTCTCCTTGATCTTGAAGTGTCCTTTTGAACAAGTTTCAGTCATTTTTAAAAAGGCTCAGACATTTTTAGGGACTTGTACAAAATGTAACTTTTGTCTGACTGCCAGAATAATAGAGTTGCTCTCCAGACATCAGTAAATCACAGCAGCAAAGTATATCAATTTCCCCTTCAGAGACGATCTTTTAACTTATCTATAAAAGATTTTGTTCTACTCATCAAGTCTGATGTGGTTTTGTAATAAAAGCCATTTTGCAGTGATGGATTGTATGCCATTTAGACTTTATTTCATAAGGGCTTTTTTCCACCCCATCACTGTGTTTAAACACTGCAAAAACTTTTCTGTTACTCTGAATTGATTACTTATACTCTGAAAATAAGCATTCTAAATACCAGGATTATTTACATGGATCATTGTCCATGTAAATAATCTGAGTGATTTTTATAAATGTTTTAAATGATGTTAAGACACTTTTTTATCCTTCAGCAAAAAAGGATGAAACCATTTTGTGTTTGAACTACTTGCAATCAGAGGTGGGCAGAAAAACCCACAAATTGTATTCAAGTAAAAGAAGTAATACTTCAACATATTTTTACTAAAGTACAAAGTATACGCCCAAGAAATTACTCAAGAGTAAAAAAGTATTTGCTAAAAAGTGTACTCAAATACTGAGTAACTCATCAAATTATCAATGATTTAATATTAAAAAATTGCATCATGAGACGGACCAAAATATAAAGTTAAGTGACCAAAATATAAATTAACTGTAATTTCCAGACTATAAGCCGTGGCTTATTTATGCATTTTTTTTTCTAACGGCCACCAGGGGCGCTCGAGCAGAAAAGGTAAGAGTGAGACAGGTGGAATATATGTGTAGAGGAAGA
>CAEFZY010042634.1:0-10734 GCA_903066815.1 Brachyrhaphis roseni
CTACCGTGTTGCTGCTGTGTTACTGCCGCGTCACAGGCACTGTTTGGAAAGAAAAGCTAAGGTATATTACTAAAACTTTGAAAACTTTTTCTGTGTACCGTCTGTATGTAGGCACGTGCGGCTTATAGACAGGTGCGGGTTATGTACATACAAAACGGTTTTTCCTTTGCAAATGTACTGTGTGCGGCTTATAATCAGGTGCGCTCTATAGTCCGGAAAATACTGTAAGTGTAATTTTGATAAAATTAGCAAAAATGCAATTTTGCATTTCTGGTTGGGTACAAGCAAGAAATGACAAGCAAAATACCAACAAACTTTGAACAACAGGAACATAACAATCAACTACATTAAAGCTGGAGTGTGTAATTTTTATAAGAAAACATATAATTTTCTACATATTTGCTAAAACTGTCAGTATGTCGTCACAGTGTTTTAAAATTTGAGCTCCTCTATGTTCTCCCAGTGCTAATGCACAGTTTGGTCAGAAACCACCAATCAGAGCCAGGAGGAGGGCCTTAGCGCTGTCAATCAGGCTAGTGCACACACCACTGAGACCCTGTCCTTTTCTCTCTGCTACACTACAGCTTGTTCACCATGACATAGCCTGCCAGAAATGCTAATGCTAGTTAGCTTAGCTACTAATGACAACGGATAAACGGTATTCCTGAAACAATAAATTGTTTATCTGCCATTAACAAGTTCAGCAGCCTATACACAGGGTTGATATATGGCGCTAAGACCCTCCTCCTGACTCTGATTGGTTGTTTTTGCGGTGCATTTCTTCAAATGGCAATAGTGGTAACGGAAAGGGATGCAGAAGCTTGATTTTTTTTCACAGACTATCTGACTAATATTATGCTGTTAAGACATGGTGACAGTTTTAACAAGTATGTCAAAAAAAAACATTTTGTATAAAAGTTACATACTATAACTTTACTGGGGACCTAACAAAGTGCTACGTCCTAGCTAAACTAGTAAAGTCTCCAGCTCCAATGAAGTTAGTAGAACAAATACTTTTATAATGATTTCTCCAGTAAATAGCAGAAATGTTGTCTGAGATGTAATTATCTTTGAGAACTAATGACTGGCAGGGTACCAGAGAGAGTGTGAGTGTAAATCAGCACGGTGATGAATGACAGAACACCTAAATTCACCAGGATCAAACTCTGACTTTGTCATTTCTGCTGCTGCTGCTGCTGTTCTTTTTAGCATTGTTATTCTCATGCACATTAGGACTTCCCTTTTAACACCAGAATCTGCTGCTTTAGATTGCTTATAACATAGCAGCTGCGAATGGAAACAGCTGGAAGTCTCACTTTCTAGTAATAATTAGTCTGCTTTTTACTAGCATGGGTGTGACTGAACTGCAGCAATGCAGTTGTCATTTCAAGGGACCTGAATATCACAGATCTAAAGCTGAAACTCAATGTACATTTTTGTTGTGGGCTTCAGAAACTCACTCATCTGAGTATCGTGACTAGACCAATGCAGAAAATCATCAACTAACTAACATAAAAAGTAAAATTAACAGCAAAACAACACATCTTGCAACTGGAGAAGGTTTATCCTCACAAACGACGTCTACAGTCTTCTACATGGACTGGCTGGTGACTCGACTGCAGCTGTAGCACAAAGTGCATTGTGTCCTTGTCCTTAAGCATACGGTTGTTTTGTCTCTCAAGGCCCAGTATTGGAATTTTATATAATCCTAAGGCAGAATGTGTTTCTAACAGGGACATTATTTTTAGCAGGTGAAGAAAAAATGTCCTCATTACCTACTTCCTGTCAAAAAGCCTACCTACTTTTCATGCATCAAGGATCTTTGGGGAAAGTAAAAGTGCTAAAATAAAATCTGTAATGCCAACAAAATGGTACACACTCATTGTGAATGTTTCCCTTCTACAGGAAATAAGCATCTTTTTAGCTCCATCCATTTACAAAAGACAGCCACAATCTCTAGAGTTTCAGATGTCATCTTTTTGTTATGGTAATTCTGGTTTAAAGGCTGTTTTTCAGTCAGAAAAGTACCACTAGCTTTTAAAAAAATCTTACAGATAAATTCTGAATCTTCTTTTAGAGTGCTGTGAAAAAGACCAATCCTTACAGAATTTCTGGATTATTTTAGATTTTGTTTCACCAATCAAAATCTCTGATTTTGTGGTCTACATATAGAAGAAAAGACATCAGGAAGAAAACAAGAAGTCAGATTGGACACAAAAATATCTTTTAGTCTTTAAATAACTTAAATAGTTTGATTTCCTTATAATGCGTCATGTTTTTGAATTTACATTACGTAAAGCTGAGGCAGAAGTGGAGAAGTGAGAAATACTGCCACCTACAGGTGAGAATTAAACACAATTTTTGTTAGTTTGTGGAAAATTTGCAATAAACGGAAAAATGCGGAGGTCTGTTGATTTTGCATGAATACTTTTAAGTCAACCACATAGATTTTTTCTTTTATTATTATTTTTCACCATGATGGACCTGGTTAAATTAATCCCACTGCAGGTCAATCAATTTTATGTCTGCAACCACTTTTCAATAAACCTTTAAGGTCAGATACAGAGAAGCAAAAATTAAAAATAGGAATTTTTCCAGGTACTTCACCTGTAAAGCATCCCAAGAATATGGCAATGAAGCTTGAATGATGAGATAATAAGGCCTTTGTAGAAAAAAGTTAAAGTAAAATTCTACCAAAAAACTCACAGAAAGAGAATAATCTCAGAAATTTAGAAAAAATGTTGACATTTCTGAGGTTGAAAAGTCAAGAATTTGCTTGAAAAAACGTTGAAATTTTTCAGAAAAACTTTGAAATTTCTGAGATTAATATCAGTTTTTTTCTAGAACATTTCTGACTTTTGGAACTCTGAACTTTCCTTGTTTTTTGGTGGAAATTTACTCTTGCTTTTTTCTACCTACAATAGCCAGATAGGTTCTAGGTTGATGCTCTCAAACTCCAGCTCTCAAGGATAATCCAATTTTTTGGATAGCACACAGCTAGAGATTGCATCAAAATGAACTAAGTTTATTCTAGGCCTGATTTTGCAGACACATCAAAAAGTTGCAGCACACCAAAACCCCAGGTTTAACTTCTTTTTTGATTCTGCAGACCTACTATACGCAAACCTAAACAAGATTGAATTTGGTTCTCCAAAAATATCTGCATTTCCATTGAAAAAATGTACACAAAACATTTTCAATTTTCCACTAATGTCTAAAAAACTATTTGCAATTTCTGTGTTTCCATTAAATAAGAAACACAATTAAAATCACTTGTAAATAAGTTTGTTCACAAAATAAGTCAGTGAAAAACTCTATCTAAATCCTCTGACTACTTGTCGCCTTATTCTTCATGATTCTTAAACTCAGTGGAAACGCTACTACTATATGATTAATTAAACTTAATTCATGATTTACCAATTCAACCAGTCTACTCAGAAAAGGTTTCAAATGAAATAATTTAACTGGATTCGGTTGGTTCTATTTGAAACCAACATCTGTTTGATGTGAAACATTTATGTGCAACAAAAGACTATTTTCCTTTTAATATTTTCTTAATATTATTGTATCTCTCTTTCTGAGATTAGAAAAGAAGCATTTTTTTTCCCTTTAGGAAAATTTGACCAAAACTTTGAGAAATTATGGGAAGTCAACTGATTGTAGAAGTAAAATATTCAGTTTGAATGACAATGTGAAAGAAACAAATAGGAAAGAGAAGAAGAAGACTACAAGCATTAGATACTGTGGAGAAATCACCAAAGCACAGAACTGACCCAAAGGGAATCAACTTTTATGGAAATGCAGCCAGAGACTCAGAACTGCAGCTGGTCCTCTGACGGCCCCCCAATGCTGCTCTCTAAGTCACTCAACATGCCCATCACCTCCTCTTTCTTCTTCACTCACCATTTCTCACTCACTGTCTCTCCCAATCTTTCTCTCAGTAGGCAGTCTCTCCATGAAAACATGGTCCACTTCTGAATCAACTGTTTCTTTGAAGTCGAGCCATTGCTTCTCCTGTGTAGAGCTTTGCTCTCTTTTACATTACCTCTGCACTGCTCAGCTCTTCTTTTAGAGCTCTGTCTTTCTTTATCACACTTCTCTTATTTTCATCTTGTTTACTATTTTCCTCCTAACCAGTTTTGTGTTTTGATCTTTCTAATTTTCTGTTTCACTCACTTTTTCCTTCTCATATTCTCAGCAGTTCCAGTTGCCTTTTTGAAGTATCTTCGATTTAAGATCAGAGTAAAAATTGGCTATGACGATAGGCTTAGGACAATTTTTGAACTTTGGTTAAGGAAGTCTTTTCAGAATCTTTCTTTTTAATGTATGACTACCAAAATAGTGTCCTTCTGGGTCTTCCTCTAGGTCTCCTCTTGGTCTCTGCATTTGCCTTTATGTCTTTAATGCTCTTCTTTCTCTGCAGTATGTATATAAATGGTCACATAGTAGGTTTCAAAAGGTTTTATATTGGAACACTTTAGAGCCGATGCCTATGCTCACTTTAAATGTAGTCCGGATCTCTTCCAGCTGTAAAAGTGGATTGTTGTTATTCTCTGCACTCATCCTCTGTCTTCTCAGTAGAATCCTCTGCCTTACAGGCGATGTCTCCCAGGAATTGTTCAACAGCAGGGACAGCTGGTGTGGTCACGGTAATGCATGGGTACACAGTAGAAAAAAGACTGGGCCACGGCTTGGAAGAAGGTATAAGGATCGGCAGAAGAGGAAGGATTTAAGAAGGGAGTCAGAGGTCACACAAACAGAGAAAACGGTATAAGAGGCAATGCTGAGGATAAGTTGAAAGACAGATGGAGGAGATGTACCAGGGAAAAAAGTAAAAATAAATAAATAAATACAAATAGAGGGTTTAATAGAGGAGCCATGTTGTAATGACTTCCTGAAGGTGGAGTTTCAGAAAGAGGAGGAGTTTCTTAAAGAGACAGAAGCCCAATTTCAAGGCGTTAAATTAAGAAGTAAAATTTCTTGTAAGTCATATTTCATATATACAGCACATTTACAGCAACTCAACGTAACATGGTTACTTTATAGTGTTATAAAATGACACTATGTGCCAGGAAAAATATATAATACTGTCCCTTTAAAACCTGTTGCAATTCTCTGTAACATAAAATGTGTTAGATCTGGATTTTAAGTTTGTGTCTGTAGCATGACAAAGTGTGAAAGAGTTTGTATAAAGGACACATGCTGCCTGAATGTGTATTTACTAATTTAGTATCAGTCTGAAACAAAGACAATTTGCAGTTAAACAAACATCCTTGGTAAACAGTGTTATATTGTCCCCATCTCGCATACATGACATTTCCTTGCTGTGGCACCTAAACAGAGTTGACACAATTAGTCTTGCACATGAGAGGTTTCAGCGCTCTAACATCATCCTGCGTGTCACACCCACGATTAAACGCAGGCAGAAGAAGAATTAGTCATACAGGGTTAATGGATGGAAATGGAAAAGTCAGACTTGTGCATAAATTCAGATCAGGTGGGGGAAAAAAAACAACAACAAAAAAACAAACTTGTACACATGCATACAAGAACTTAAACTCACTCCAACTACTCACTCTATAGCACTTATCAGAAGCCAGTGGAGCCTGAAGATGGTGACATCTATGATGGACATTTTCTGATGAAGGAACATAAATCTAATAGCTGCATCGATTTGTGCCATTATACGATTACTGGCAGGCTTCATTGCGGTAATGTAGCATTCACAGACTGCGTAAGTGGTGATGGGTGTTATAGAATATGGCTCTTCACCTTCATGTAGTCCTTTATTGAATCAATACCTGGAAACAAAGTCTGAATTTTTATTAAGTCTCAGTTAACATCGGTAATTGCTGAGGAGGATGTAAGCTAAGAGGCGATCAATAATGAACCATTTAATGACAGAAATAAGTGGCGTTGAGGAAACATTGACAGTTAACATGAGGGATTTTCAGCTATTGATACATGATGTCAATATATAGAGAAAAAAAAAATCACTTGGTTTTACACTTTGAAAAATACAATAAAATATTTGGGAGTTTTCACCTAAATTCTAGTGCTGTAACTTTCTCCTCCAGTTTTGACACTTAAAGTCTGAAAACTTTATATAATTTCATTAATTCAGTTAAAAAGAAAATCTAAATCAGAAATTTGAAAAAAAAAATTCCAACTGTTTTTTTATTTTGAATGATTGTGCCTTATAGCTGATGTATAGTGCCTACACAAGTATTCACCACCTTGAATGTTTTACCCTTTTGTTGCTTTTACAAATTAATCACAATCAATCAAATTAGGCTTTTTTTTCTGACAAAACAAAATTGACTAAATAAATCTTTATTGTCAAAGTGAATATATATTCTTGCATGAGCCGCAGCTCTCTGGGTCTAAATAGCATCTTTTTGTTCCTTTTGCTGTCTGGTCTACTCTTGTTTACCTTCTCTTCAGCGTTGAAAAGAGAGCCAGTTGTTTCAAATATATCGACTCGCCTAAAAATAAGTGCAGGCTTTAACCTTTGTGGATACTGAGGATATATACAAGCTCTGCTTTTTCCTTCCTGTAAACACAGAAGCTTATAGCAATATTAAAGGCAGTGCATTTTATTTTTCAGTGCTGCTTGCTGCATGTGTCTGGTAGAGACCGAGTCTTCTCCTAAGTCCTTTGAGAACTTGTGACACTTGGACTTAGTATCCTAGAAAAAAATATGTCGTAAATATGTTGTTTGAAAAATTGAAAATATTCCCAGTTCATGTAAATGTAAATGTCAGTTCAGGAAATGCTGTCTATCAAATGCCATTTATAATGTCACAATCTGTTTTTGCTAACTGGAAGTTCACAATTATAACCTGTCCATGCACATCGGATTTTTTTACAGCTTCGGACTGAAGTCACTTTGGTTGTTTGATGAAGGACTTGACACATTGAACTACTGAGTTATTTCTGAGGCATAAACAACCCTGGCATTGTAAAGGACCTCTCTGGCTTGATAAGTGGGTTCCTGATGCAATCGTTTCTTGCAACAACAAAAGAAATACTGCTGTCACTGTTCTCCAAAAACACCTTTTACTTTTCAATGGTAGTGTGAAAGCAGCCTGTTAGCTGGTGATGATGCCCTTTTGCAAGACTGATGTGCCTCTAATGGTCCCTCGGGAATTGTTTCCAGAATCCCAGTGTGTCAGTTTAGCTCCAAGCTAGCATGACTGTTCGTGTTTCTGCAGCAGAGATATCAGAATGACAGACTCTCTGCTGCAAAACATCATCTTTAAGAGCAAAGTGGCTTTTTATTTACATTAATGTGACTTTTTTTTTCAGTTTGACCAGAAAAGGTCATGCTTTTTGCCTTTTACCAGAGAATTTTAACCCTAACACAAAAGCCTTTCTGTTACTCATGTTTGGTGATTGGATGGAGTCTTTTATTTAATCAACCACAAAAACTGTGTTGCATGAAATTTAATCATAATGACAATAGAATGACAATAGAAAGTACCTAAATGGCCCTCTTAGATAATGTCATATTCTGTGTTCGTTTAAATTGAGACCATGTGCAACATTTCATAAACCTTTAAAAAGGCGAGATGCATGGTATCAAGTTATAGCAAAAAATGCTAATTTCCACCTAGCTGATATAATCAAGTATGATTTAACAGATTAGGAATTAGCGAAAAGTCAGGTTAGTTATTAATTACATACATATCTGATAAGTCCTTATTCAAATCTCACTAAAACCAAGCAAACCAAACTACAAACCAGCAGGCAAATTATTGATGTTATCATATTTTTGCCAAACGTGTCAACTTTTTGTGACAAAAACATGTTATAATTAATTTGAAAGACTATTCCCATGATATGTTGTAATGTACATTTTGTATATTACTATCAATAGTTTTGTTTCTCTTTAAATACTTAAAAGAACAAAGGGAGGAAACATTCTAATATGAGAAAAACTAACAAAGTGTGGAATAACAAAGAAGCAAGTTGAAGTGAGAACAGAGGATCATGGATGAGAACTCCCACTTGGTGTTTTGTTCTTAGACAAACAGTGACGAATGATGGATGAAATTAAAACGAAGGAAGCTACCGTCCCCTACAGGCATATAAAACATCATGTCTTTATTACGTTGTAGCTCCCCACCATCACCCTCTGACTTTAAATGTGTTTGCTATGAGTGTCTTTATCAGTGTGGAGCAGCAGAATTCTGTTAGAAATGACACTGTGGTTTGTTTGAGTTGTGAACTAATAAGTAAATACAAAGAAATCAGAGCAAAACTCTTTTCTTTGTATCAAAGGCTCTTTCAGCAGCTTCAGATGTACATTTCTCTGCGCCAGATTTGTGCTCATGTCTTCACTCTGTCTGTCCGTGGGGCCTGTTACTTCAGCAGGGCGTTAATTATTCTGCTAATGTTTAAAGTGCGTCTCCCTATGAAGATACTCATAGTACTACTTTAATCAACGGCAAGTCCCCACTCATTTACAACTCTCCAAGTGACTAATTAAACAAAATTTGAAGTGAGCAGCTGGGACTTGTCCACTTACGTCTGGCCATGGAGGAATTCATGGGGATTGTGTATGATAACAATATACAGTAAATGATGGACAGATCAGACTCATGTATGGATGGTAACTGGGGAGTGACTTTAAAAGAGCCTAGCAAAAGTATTCAGACCCCTGGTGCTTATTTACTTTATGTTACAACTACAAGTCTCAATTTATTTCATTGGGATTTCATAAAAACTCCAAATAAAGTCTGAAGTTGATTTTAAAAAAAATCTAATTGTAAATAAATGTGGAATAAAAATCTGAAAGGTGTGGCAGACATTTCTAAGTTTTGTAGAATCACATTTGATTATGATTGTAACTCCAAATCCTTGACTAAGCCTGAGATATTTTGCTAAACAGAATGAGCAACAATTTATGTCTTGGACTTTGACTGGGCCATTCTAAATCATAAGAATGTTTTCATATAAACGGTTTTGTTGTAGCTCTGGTTGTGTGTGTAGGGTCATTGTTGTGAAGGAAGCCTTTAAATGGATTCTCTGTAGTGATTTCCCAGCATTCAATAGGATTCAAAGAGAGAGATTTAACTATTTTTAAGTACTATGTTAATCTTTTTATGTAACTGTTTCTGTCTGCTGCCATAGTGTAGTCATTTCAATTTGACCCATTTCATGTATGAGTATATGTCTGTATAAATGGGTATGTTGGAGCCCAATCTTGTCAGTATGTTAATAATACTCCGTTAACTATGTCACTGATATTCTACATTTATCTTATATTTCATGTTAAAGCATAAATAAATTTTAGGGAATAAAAAGGTGTCTGATTTAAAGGGAATTTAAAAAAGCATGTACCATTTTCCCCTCTGTTTTTTCATGACATGCTACATAGTTTGTTTCTATTAGCTTAAATCCCCTTGAATGCACTGAAGCCTGTGGCCGTAATGTGACTAAATGTGAAAAAAGTTCAAGAGTTATGAGTACTGTTGCAAGGTACTGTGCAATTATTAGGTCATTGTCTTCTTACGTGGATGATTTAACAGTCTTCAATGCATCACTGAAACAGGTATACTAAATCAGCTCATAACAGGCCAGTAAAACAACTCATATAAATATATGACATAATGGGGGAGGCTTTGTCACTGCCTGGCACACATTTCATAGTCAGGCCATTAGTGCATTTTGGCCTAATGCAAGAGATATCACCATTATCAATTTAAGTGGGAAGATTTCAGCTCAGTTGGGGCCTAATCAGTCTGACATGAAGATTCATTGCTAAGATATTTAAATGAAGTGTGAGAAAATAGATAAACACCTAAAGGTATGGTTGATTCTCGCCTCCGTAGACCAGGGGTCTTCAAGTCCAGCACGAATGTCCTGCAGCCATATTGTCACCTGAATCAAATGGCTGAACCAACACTTCATATTCCAGAGTCCTGTGAACGACCTCATGATTTGACTCAGACTCAGGTGTATTGAAGTAGAGAATCATCTAAAAGTTGTAGGACTCTGGACCTCAAGGCCTGAATTTAAAGAGCCCCGATATAGGCCAATGATGGACGGCCAAGTTATTCCTTTTGCAAGGAAAGAGAACATCTAGAACAGGTCCATAATGCTGCTTTCAGACCGAACGCATTTTTAACAAGCATTGGACGTATCAAAAACACGTCCAATGCCTCAAGTTGGACGCCTGTGGACTTTGAAGTCAGACTCTTGATATTGAGTGTCAAAATTAATCAAGACACGCGTTGGGAGGATCCTCTTGCCTTTTTTCCCTGACACTCTTTCAATGAGTCCTTCCACCCCCAGCCTCTTTGTACAAGACTGGGGGAGGAGGGATATATTGAAAGACTGTCTTGGCTCTATTTAGAGAAAGCAGAAGAATGTCATTGTTGGGTACCTCTGCTCCACGTTTGAATTCACCAGATAACTCTGAGGTGTTGTGAGTTTCACAAGCAAGGTCACTTTCAGCTCTATTTCCATCTCCCCCAAGCCCAGTTTGATGGCCTGCTGATCCTTATCGGTGCCTGGCAGGACACCAACTTGGTTGATACACTGGATCCAGCAGCAAAAGATTTAGTGTTGAAACACTTCATCCACATAGACACTGCGTGGAAACCAGATGCATAAGTGCAAAACTTAATGACATTGTGTATTTAGGCAGCTGGTAAAATGTTTGACAGCCAGTCAAAATGAGTGGAGGTCACACACACACACCCCCACATATATATATATATATATATA